>CM054057.1:31615240-31767740 GCA_028641055.1 Alopecurus myosuroides
TTGTGAGCTGTTCTAATCAATTTGAGGTGATTACAAACCTCAAGCCTGAAATGCCACACACTATAATACCATTATTTAAATGTCCATCCATCTAGTCTCCTCGCTTTCTTTTTGATAAAATGCAGCCTACTTCCACTATTATTTGTTTAGATGATATGGACAGCAAGTAATATGTCTCCCTGATCATAAATTTAGCATTTGTTCGTGTTATTTACTTATGTGCAGAACCGAAAATGGCATGCTAGCCCAAATGGCATGCTAGAACCGAAAAACATGTGTTCCTGTTATTTACTTATTTGTTCATGTTACTTGAAAGTAATATGTCTCTCTGATCACTAAATGTTTGAACTTGTACATATATCCTGCACATGAATAAACCTTTTCTATGATAATCTCTTTTTTCTGTTTTCTATTTAACTAGTAGTAATTACTAGCACCCTATTTTCCTTATAGTTTCAAATGGATTTGAGAACGAGGGATCGTATTAGAAAGAGAGAGAGGAGGAGGATGAGGATGATGGCGATATGATGCCTTTTCTTTTACCCGCACTACATCTATTGGGTGCAAGTGAACCAAGGGAAAAAGAAGCGCCACATACATTGACGTGAACAGGCGAGGAGGTTGTAAGGGAGTTGCTTGAAGGGCACGTGAAGAAGTGTCGAGTAGCATTTAGGATGGATCCTCATATCTTTAAATATTTGGCTAGTTTTCTCCGACGGGATAAGTTGGTACTTGACACCCTACTTACTGTGGGAGAGAAATTAGCAGCCTTTCTGTGGATGTTATCTCATAACTCCTCCTTCCAAGACCTTCATGTCCAATTCAACCGCAGCGGTGATACTTTTCATCGGCACATGAAGGTTTTCTTCAACATAATCCCTGCGGGTCTTTAAAATTCCAGCGAATCGTGAGCTCTTCATCTGCGCTGACATGGAGACCGCTCTGATGTGGCTGCGCATGGAAATGGAGTAGCAAAGGTAAACTTTTTTTATTCCTTGTGTGGTTGTGTCTGTCGCAGTACTTTTGAGGATGCACTACAACAACGACAACACATGTATTCGCCGAGCCAGTGTGTTATCCTTGTGTGGTTGTGTCTGTCGCAGTGGGTTAGGTCTTTTCTTCCAGTCTTTGTATGTTCAGGAGTAGAAATTTCCATGCTCTGGTTATGAGTAATGAGTGTCCAATGCATATGATTTTGATTATCCTTGCGGTTGCGTGCAGCTGAGCCTGCTATTTTCTCTAGTTCTCAATTCTTAGCGTTGTCGATTATTTTTTCATGTTTACAATTGTAGTGTGTAGCGCATCTCTGTGTGTGTGTGTGTGTTTTATATTCTTATCTTTGATATGACGATGTGGTTATGTTCTCGCTTCATCGAAATTTGTGTGTTTCACTATTGTGTGTGTCTACCTATGATGTGAGTGGTTCCGGTTGTAGTTTAGGCTTTCTTCATGCTTTGTGGTTGAAAAGCTGCGGCCTCGTTATTGGTTAGCAGAATAAGAGTTGCTTACATCTTGTGGTCTCCTGGTCAACATTGATACCATTTTCTAGCTGAGCCGTGTGCTTATATTCTCTGTAAATTATAGGTACATGTTGAGGGAAATAGCTGGAGCTCTACATGAAAAAGGTCTAGATAAAGAAAGGAAAAAAGTGTCACGTCGATCAATTTGTGTGTGCTTTACAGCGGAAGGAGTGATTCGATGCATTTTGTTAGTTGTTGTGTGTCACTGTTATTTGATGAACGAATCAGACAATTTGTGTGTGCTTGAAATATTCGAGATTTTTTGTTGACATACTTATGTTCAGCCAGTCCATCTATATCTATCTAGAACTTTGTATTTTGTTCTATGTAATGATTTTTGAGCATGCTCAAAGTTGCTGGTAAAATAGATATTGTTTCCATTGATAGGTGCTGCCTTTTTCAGTTTGTATGTTTCTGCTCGCTCGCTGCCAGCCACTTGTGTAGGGGATTAACCGAATGGAAAGAATGAGCAGGGAATCTGTTGCGAGGGGTAGTGGGGATTCGGGTGATGATTGGGGATCACCCAATCCCTGCGTGGGTTACATCCACTCGGGGATCTAATCAACTGGAACCGAACAAAGCCTAAATATCCTCAACATAACCCTTCTCTCATATAGGAACCTAGGACAAATCTGCAGTCTCCTCTCCCCCGCATTTGCCGTACTTCTATCCTGTGGGAGCCTCGGATAAGTCTGTATCATTCTTACCATTTGTTCTACTTCTGTGCTCTGGGAACCGAGGACAAGTCTGTGGCCTCCTCAGCGCGTGTCTGCAACTCTCCTCTGGGAATGTTATGTTGTCCCTGACGTCCCTTAGGGAAAGTCTGCACTCTTGTCCATTGGCAATACGTGGCTCGCATAAAGAGGTGGGCATCTTTATCACCTTGTCCATTGGCCTTTACATTGTTTTTTTTCTGAGACCACGCTGGAGTGCTGCAGAATTTCTGTAGAAAATATTACATATACGACTATACGAGGTTCAGTACAAGGAATAAAAAAGGCAGGTTTAGTTCTCCTGTGGGATTACACAAGACAAACCTGTCCCCTCGTGGTTGTATGCGCAATGCTCTACACGACAAGTCCGTAGCATCCTCAGCCTGTGCGTACAACTCTCCTGCCAAAAATACCTACAACAACCAACGAATTCCACCTTATAATCCCGTGCCATTCCGATGTAGTAGTAGGAACATTTACAGGAACAGCAGGCTGAACGCAGAGACCTCTGGATGCACGTTGCTCTAGTTGCTATGGCATCAGAGAACTCTGGATGCACCTTGCTCTACCGCATGTCAGCGTTTCTAGTGTTGATGCTCGCCGCATAATTAATCCGTCTTCCAAACACGATTTCATCATCCATACTGGGATCAGAAATGTTGAGATGCTGCTTCTTTCAGAGGCTCAACTCAGACTAAACCGCTACGAGGTCCAGATTCAAAGTAGACTTCACTCTTTAGGAAACAAAGTAAACAAATATCCATCATGGTACCGATACAAGAAATGAGTCATCTCGGGTCGTTACTAAGAGCTCAAACAGTCGAGGCGATGCTACAATGCAAATATATAAAGTTTTAATGTCCTCCCGTGATGTGTGTGGCATGCAGCCTAAACCTTCTTCCAAAATGATTTCAGTCAGAGACCAGAGATCATCATGTAAACCAATCACTTCTGAGTCCGAGGGCCTCTTGGGCGGCCATGCCCCATTTTAGGCGTCTCATCCACACCTTCATCACCACCTTTACTTTTCAGGCCGACTTTTCGACGTCCACCTTGTCTTTTAAGCTTCTCCACTGCTTTGTGGTTGGCCTGCGCACCTATGTTCCTCAGTCTGATGGACAGAACAAACAGTGGCACCATATATCAGTTTTACTTTACAACTTCAGCGTGTTTTTATCAAGAGAGCGGAAAAAAACTGGGGTTATTGGGCTAGTTTCTCTCTTACCCTTGCCATGAAGGTTCCAACAAACTAATAGCTTCTGCAAGGGCATGAAGTGCCATCTTCTTGATCTGGAAATCCACATGATCAACTTCAGTTGAGTCATCACATCAAATACTACTTACTGTACTTCTTCAAACATATAGCATACCTCTAACTTATCTTCATTAGCCTTATGTTCAGAGGGAAGTCGTCTAAACTCTTTGGTAAGCTTAACACACTGGTCAATGCTTTCAGGGGAAACAAAGTCTACAGCGACCTTCACGCAAGACTGCACACACGAAAAATATGGTTCCAGTTTTCAGAAACCAATATTGATGCTAAATTCAAGAGCAAGCAAGCTGCATTTGCATACTGTTGCAGTTCCATCACCTTCAAATTTCTGACTTGGTGAGGACATCCAGCAGGAATGAACACCGCCTCCCCGAGGTTTTGCTCAAACGTCCAGGGCTCTACACCTGAGCAGGCAAACCCACATATAATCAAAATCACATCAATATCATGAGTTATGCTGTGTCAAGAGATCTGAAGCTCTCAAGTTATACATGCTCGTCGGGGATCGCTGCTGGACGGCGGAACGACTAGCACGTCGGGGCCTACCACACCCTATGCGATGCCCCCAGTGTGATCAGGCGCCCGAGTCGATGGGTCATATCCTCACTGGATGCCCATTCTCTCGCACGATCTGGCATGAGGTGCTCTCTTGGATACGATCTACGGCTCGGACCCCGGATGTGGGAGACGATTTCGTTAACTGGTGGAAGCGCACTCTAGGGTCCACCCCTCGACTGCTACGCAAGGGCACATCCTCGATGGTCATGCTCACAGCATGGTGGATCTGGAAGAAGCGCAACGCAATCGTCTTCGACAACGCTAGCCCCTCGGTAGGCGCCTTGATAGGAACTATCAAGACCGAGGCCCGCTCGTGGGTGTGCGCCGGAGCTCGTGGCCTCGGGCTTCTTCTCCCCTAGTCTAGGTAGTGGGTTGAGTTGTATGGCGGGGGGTCGCCTGTTCTCAGCCTTGTACATAAACTCTCTTTTTCTATCAATGCATCGAAACGCAATGCTTTTGCGTTTTCGCGAAAAAAGTTATACATGCTCACTAACCATGTTCTTCCTTGAGTTTTTCCTTATGCTGTGCGGTTAAGTAGAACGTCTGATCATGAATTGGGTGGATAACCTGGACAGTTAAAACCATTGTTAGTCAGGATAAGAAAACAATCAAAATGAGTTTCTATGAATTGAGAGAGATTGAGAGACCTGCTGCACAGGATTGCAATAGGTATGCCGAAACTCTATGGCATGCCTCCTTAGATACTCTTGTAATACCTCATAGTCCTCTCTTCGGAAAATATCCCACAGAGCACCACCACCACCAGTCTTTGGTGCTTCCTCAGAAGCTTTACTCCCGCATCCAACCCTATTTTGTTTCTGAAGATCTCTTCCATATAGTTCTTGATCATCCTGATCTTGCATATTGTTTTGGAATTTTTTGATCTTAAGAAGTTGATATTCATCAATTGGAACTTCTGCCATGTGTGTTAAGATATTTACCTAGTTAAATTAGAAACTTGTTAATACTGCCATGCAAAACTAATGAAACCCAAGGAGCAGATCAATAAGAAGACGAGAACTTTGAAAAGGTCAGAAAATAACATAGGGTTATAACAACAGTGAGAACCAGTTGCTATAAGATTAAAACAGGAGAAAGTGAATGCATATTAGCCAGAAGCAGAAAAATAGACATAACCATAACAAAGATAAAACAAGAAAACACAACCGCGATTAGAAATCGAAACATACGGCATCACCCATATCACAGTGAAGTTTAGTCACCGAGTCACCCCTGCCCAACTCTCTATAAAATCCGTACGCAATGAAACATTTCGGCCCAAGATCTGGCTTCTTTACATCATCAGGAAGCTTGACAGCGAGATTTAGTGGGCCATATCGTGGATCGGTATACTCAGGAAATGGCAGTGCATTCATAAATTCAGCACAATGGCGAGGCAATCGCTGGTCAAGCGAACTAGTAGGAGGCCAATCCTTTAGCTTAAGCATCCTAGGCCAGCAGTTCTCGGGATCAGGTATGCCTTTCATATATCCAGTAAAAAACTTGCGGATGTTCATTGTCTCCTGCAACATGAGTCAAAGGCATAGTAAACAAAAAGACGTTGTCAGCTAAATACGAAAAACAGTAAAGAGACAACCCACTATTTGCCATTACACAAAGGAAAAATGAAAGAAGTACCTCACAGAGATCAAGGCAATCTATTAAATTCACATCAAACTGCTCATCTTCTACTTTGTCATCAATTCTTTCACGCAAAGCCCGATGCATAACCAATGGCTCCCAACTCAGACCAGAAGTTTGATGAAGAACATCAGAGACAACAACTGGCTCGCCATTTGCCCAATGCGTCTGAAAGTGCAGCAGATCATCATCCTGGATAGCAGTGGCAATGGGGTTGTATAAATAGTTATCACTTGTTTTATCCCTATTTGCAGCCTTCCGTATTGCCTTGTTGTCAGTTCCTAACTTGCCTGAATGGTCAAAGCAAGAGCACGAATTACTTTTGCTATTTGTTGCTTTTGCAAACAGATCACCTGTAACGACTCTCTCAGCAATAGAGGTTAACTCCCCAAGCTTCTCCTCCGGAAACATGCATTTGAGCTTTAGAACTGAACCTTTGCAGCCATCATTTCCCTTTACGCAATATATGCTACCATTTTCCTTTGCTTTCCATAGTACCATAGGGTTATGTGGGTTTTCAACAGCAGTCATATCATTGCAAGATTTGCCATTTAAGCAGTCTGTGTGCCTCGTCGAAAAAAATTTAATCTCCTGCTTTGTCATGCAAGGCGTACCAAAAATATAACCCCTGTCTCTAAGTTTATACTCCATCATCTTAACATTATCTCCTCCAGGGGTTTTACTTTTACGAATCTCTCGACAGCAGAAAAGGCACAAATCAATATCACAAATTTCACACCTTCTATGAAAATCAACTATGCAAGTTCTACAGTTTGAGCTGCAGTAGAGGATGAAACATATCAGATGTTTGCTACCATTAGATGTATGATATTAAGTTAACAGAGGAAGATCTTCTCAACCAAAGTAAACGCTCATCAGAAGCACATTGTCCCAGCTCCAACTTTATTTCATTTATCAACATACCTGTAAAACGAAACCAGATTAACATTTATGCAGCATTAAATTCCAGCTTGTGTCCTAGAACACCATACCTCGTGTATCTGCCTCCAATATCTTCTCCTCCATCTGCTCATATTGTAGACCTCTTAACCAGGGAAGCAAAAGGCTTACAATGTGGCAAGCATAACGATTTTGATTGTCTGCAGAAAATTCCTTTTTTGGAGACTGGTTCATGAAAAGGAATAAGTTCAACACAAGAATAAATCAACCCAAGAAATAGTAATACTGCAAAGAGTAGAGGAAATGCTAAGGTAAACCTCTTTAATTCCAATCATTCTTAGGCATTTTTTGCAATTACAATTCTTGCGACAATAAGGGCATCTCGCAGAAGCATCATCTTCTGACAATTCAGGATACCTAGACACCAAAAACACAACAGTACCATGCATCAATTTTGAAAGAAAATAAATTATACTAAAGAAGTAAAACCCAGTTGAATGTTTTCAGATCTGTTGAAAATAGGAATTGGGTTGTTTTGGTTTGCACCATCACACCTCAGTGGCCATGTCCCTCTATATATATATTGCTTCAGCAAAGCCAGACACGAATTCAAGTTTGTAAAACCGATACGCAGTTAGGACTCTAACCAATTTTCTTGTCATACAAGTAAACTATACAACATATACATGTCGTTTAAAAAAATCGAGGCCCACCGAACTGAACCGGTCAGGTCTCTGTCCAAGCACATGCGTGGCTGACTATTGATGGGGTCTAGACATCATGTTTTAAGTTTAATAGTTTATGTTTGGTACTAATTTAAGTGTACATGACATATGAGCACTGTTGGTTAAACATAAGCACAACAAAAGACGAAAAGATCACAGTCGCTTTTCACAGAATTCCTATGGTCATGGAACTAATAAAATTACCACTAAGAACAATGTTGCATGAAAAAATTATGAAATACTATAGACCTAAGCACGAAGAGTAGAACTGTTGGAACTTGCAAGTGTCTCTTGATAGTGGACTTAGGCCACCTAGTCGACTACTAATCGGAGCTAGCAGCTGGCTATCTGATAAGTAGATTAACTTGATCAGCTAGTTGAGTCAGTGCACCTAGTCCAGCTGGCAAAACCGACTAGGAGACTAATCGTGGACTAGTTCTTGACTTAACCCACACAAGAAGAATAGTACTCAGTTTGATAAGTAAAGGTGCATTAAAAGTTACTGTAATCAGAACAGCAAGGTCATGCAAAAACGGTTGGTCATGGACAATCCAATTAGTAGAAAACAATTTCGAAGACTTACCATTTTTCTATGCATCGCCCACAGAAGCTCTTTACATCGCATGACTTGCACGAGACAACCCTCCCTCTGTTTGATTGGCATTGGTGGCACCTTGGGGCATTTTCTCCCTTCGAAAACTTCTTCACGTTCTACGAAATTGAAACAACACCAAGTTTCTTACACTCCCCATCATAATAACCTAAGAATAGCACTGAGAAAATGTTCAAATATTTTATGTACAATGGCTATGAAAGGTATAACTCATGCAGTTAGATATGGCCATCTAAATGGGTAAAAAATGTAAGAAGCAGCTTTAGCAACATAATCTGGGTAATTTACCCCGTTGTTGTCACTATGGTTTTCACCATTGGAGAATTGGGACTTGTCGCATCCCCTTTTTTTCCCAGCATCACTTCTCTTGGTCTTTTTCCGAGGCTCTAGAGCTTGACTGCCCACAATTTCCTGAAAATCCTGTTGGCAGATAAAAATAAGCCAATAGAAGCTCACACACAAAAAAAAAACCTGTATTAGACCAATAATATGAAAAATATTCTGCAAGGTAAAAGTCTGAGTATTTTTCAAAGCACGAGACATACTAAAGATAGACTACATGCTGTACAAAGCAGGTACACTCTTAACAATATTATTACTGTACATTTTGAGAAATTGCTAAAAGATGGATATGATGTGTCTGCATTGGCAAGTATATGTTTCAAAACACTATATCTCATTTTGTGCCTTTTTATTAAGGCACCCGTATCTGTTCTCATCCAAACAATCTGTGCAAAGGCAAATAGGTTTTGTGGCGTGGCCCGATGGTGACATTGAATGAGAACCGAAATTTAGCATGCATTCCGAAAATAATCATAGATCGCCAAATTTGCTTTGGCTCGAAATAAGAAGTTGTGCAGGGACAAACAAGTAAATAAGGGGAAGCTCGATAGGTCTAGATCCTCAACCAAATTCATCAAAAGGCGACTCACCCAGACCGACCTAGGGTACTCAATGACTCACCGACGAGGACGGAGTCCCGACCATAGGGGTCGGCAACGGTTGGCTAGACGCCCGTGCCGGTGTGGAGCTGGGAGCGGAGGCCGCCGCGGAAGGGGGGCTTGAAGATCTCTTCCCTGCTTTCTTCTTCGACTCCATGGTACTCGGTTGCCCCGTCGCCACTCGAGGAGACTGAGGGAGGAGAAGATGCGGCGATTTGGGTTTGTTTGTATTTTGAACTCTTGCTGCGCTGAAATGATTTGGAGAGGCGGAGGGGGCCGAACCCTTGGTTAATTTTCCTTTCGTTTTTCTATTTCTTTGTGGGGGTGGCCAGATTGAATCATTACCGGGTGACGTGGGCACGGTGGAACTGAGCAGCCGTTCGGTACCATTGGTTGATATATAACACGTCATTTTCCGTAATAAAACACGCCAGTTTCCAATATTTGCTAGGGAACACACGACAAAAATAGAAAGTTTGACAATTAGGCGCATAAAATATGAAATTATTCTTTAGTGGGGTAGCCCCTCAAAAAAAAAAACTTTGAGTTGGTGATCCCTCTGTACAGTAACTTGGATGCGTGTGTAGGTTTAGTCATAATACTCCGAATTGCCCATGTGTATGCCACGGTGGACACGTCTGGTAACACTACATTTTCTAATGCACCCCTATCGGGAAGTAGAATCGCATGTTCAAGTCATTAGTTGTAGCACCTTGTAGGAAAATGCAAAATGGTACCCATTTCATCACCTATCTGATAAGAGGCCTCCCAATTCGCTGGAAGGCAAGTTCTCTCCTAGACGCAAAGGACGAGGCAGTTGTCCGTCGAGGGAGAAAACGTCGCCGCAACCGTCCGTGCTGCAGCCGATTTCACGTCTATGCGGCCCGATCCACAGCTCCGTCCGTTCTAGGAGGAGGAGCCCGCGTCGAAGAGTTGTGTCGACAAATCCATCGGGTGAGCTGGTAGGGTTTTGAGTAGAGGAACGATGTACGCGCTGGTAGTCTCTACGGCTAACAAGGAGAAAGATTTACCCAGGTTCGGGCC
Organism: Alopecurus myosuroides; assembly: GCA_028641055.1. Classification (NCBI taxonomy): domain Eukaryota; kingdom Viridiplantae; phylum Streptophyta; class Magnoliopsida; order Poales; family Poaceae; genus Alopecurus; species Alopecurus myosuroides. The sequence goes on from CM054057.1 coordinate 31,625,169, forward strand.
CCTCGTAGAGGTAAAACCCTTACTCCTGCTTGTCTGATCTGTATTATGGCGACATAGTCGAGCTGTTACAATGGCGATGCCATGGTGGTGTGTACGGGGTGTTTCGTGTATTGTCTAGTCTAGTTGTGGCTTGTATCTTCTTCTCTCTAGATTGGATCCCTTTGTTGGATGTTTTTTTCTCTCCTCCCTCCTAACTTTATATATGCAGCCAGGCGGGGTTACATGAGTCATAGTAGACTACGTATAGGAGTTCTTGTCTTGACCCGCAAGTCTTGCGGGTGGGCTTCAGTTGGGCCTTCTAGAACCGCAGGATATTACCTGTCTTTGCGCCTAGGTCTTGGGCCTTGGACCGGGTAGCCTCACCCGATAGGTTCAGGATTCATCCATTCGTTAGTAGCCCCCGAGCGTTTACTCGATTGAGAATCTGTCGGGTAGACGCTCAAAGTACGTTCTTGATTTCTTCGATTGGTTATTCAGTCGTCTGGTTTTGAGGGTGTATACCCTGTGCGCGATGCGCTTTCCCATACTCGAGTATCGAGTGGTAAATGTGCCTGGTGTTGGCTGTTTTTGCAGAAGGATGTGGCTCAGTCGCTTGGCTCTCCCGAAAGATCAGGGCCAATTAATTGCATCTAGGGCAAAAAAGATTCTGGCCTATACGAATTTGAGACCTCCGACTCGAGTCCGGCGAGGTGATCATTGCGAATGGGCCGTGGAGGTCTTACCGAGCCGAACTTAACCTAAAGGGGTCCCCGGCGCGTCCGCTAGGATTTTTTTTCGTGTTGTTGACACGAAAATTTTACCGGAGGACGCAGGTTGAGTGCGATTCCAGGCCCAAAAGAGAGATCCTTGGGTCTTACCTTCGTACTCGAAATAATACGGCATCCGTATGTGCCTAGTCGGCCGAACGATACAGGATATGGATGTGTAAATACATCGTGTGGTAGAGCTGCGGGAGCCGCACACTCACGATTTTTTCCTTGGTTATGTTCTTGCGATTCTTTGGGTGAAGAGATCTTCCTTCTTGATCTTGTGCGAAAGAGATTTCGCGTTTATGAAGTTAACACGGAAGAATTTTGTCTTTATGTGCCCATAGGAAAGAGATTTTGTGTTAGGGTGACCATGCGAAAGAAATTTCGCGTCTTGATTTGCCCATACGAATAAGATTTCGTGTCAGGGTGCTTATGCGAAAGAAATCTCGCGTCTTGAGGTGCTCATACGAAACAGATTTCGCGTTATGAGGTGCGCAATGACGTCAACGCGCACTCGCCTGCTCCCGATGGGATGCGACGTTGTGGGGCAGGGCACGTAGGGCCCAGCGTGTCAGCTTTTGACCGGAAGTGTGCCGTCGTCCGACCGTTTTTTCGCATGACGTAATTATGCGGTGGAGATTTACTCGACACGGCGGATAGAGTCGGCGCAGTGGAGGTGTACTCAACACGGCGAAGGGAGTCGACGTGGTGGAGATGTACTTGACACGGCGGACAAAGTCGTCGCGGTGGAGGTGTACTCGACACGGCGGACGGAGTCGACGAGGAAGTCGTGTAGTCGGCGAGGCGGATGGCGTCGAGGCGGTGGAGGTGTACTCGACACGGCGGACAGAGTCGACGAGGAAGTCGTGTAGTTGACGCGGACGCGGCGGAGTCGCACGACGACGTGGAAGTCGTGTAGTTGACGCGTACGCCTAGCCACCTAGTCCACAAAAGAAGATGAACCCAAAAGGTCTTCAAGATGTTCTGATTTCGTAAATTGGCCCGTGTAGCCGTATACGCCTCGTCGAGACGAACAAGTTTGATGATTTGCTTTTTTTTCATCTGAGTTAATATGCGGTTTGTACGACCACAATAAGGACCTATACGAATAAATCTGACAGAGCTCCTCAGATACGCGGCCAACGTGTTAGATGCTTCCGTCGCGGTATGTGACGCCCCGAGATCGGGCACTATGCAGATTTCAGCATTCCCGCCAAATCCGCATAATAACCGATTCCAGGTTGCCATTTATGATAACATTACAATAGTTCACGAATATTCCACAATTACAACAGAGGTAGATAGATACAAGATGACTCACACGAGCCGGGGTTACAACTGATACAATACAAAGATCCAAATAACAGCGGAAGAAACAACATATCGTCCGTCTACGGACAAGATCCAAATTGGACTAAGAGTCCTGAAGATAACCGAAGGCGTCCAATCCCTGCCCAGGCCAAGCCGGAGGGATTCCCAAGCTAACGTCGTCAGACTTCAAACCTGTTGACTGCAATTTGGAATTTGCAGCCACGAAAGAGATTCGTGGGTCAGTACGGTTAAGTACTGGCAAGGGGGATAAAACCCATACTCACAAGTTACCGGCATAGCCAGTCATCACAAGATACAAATACTTTAGGATCAACGGAAGGAAGGGGTTATTGCAAAATTGACAGCAGGCTGCACTAACCAACTACAGAGATTCTATTACTTCCAACTATCAGAAAGGAGATAAGATCGAGTGATAGTAACCAACTAAAAGATAACTTCAAACAAACCCATCCTGGATCTCGCCCCTTATCCGAAGAAGCAATCCGAGGATAACTCACACCGTGGTATTAAAGATGAGTCAAGTTATTGTGTGAATAACCTATTACTAGTCAAGTTATTAATCATTGGGTGAAACATGATTGATCATTATGTTAAAGTTGTCCTGAGTACTTGTTAGCCAGTACTTTCACCAAGTAGTCCATAACCGCGGAAAACACGGCTTCTCGAGAAGATTTACCCTGCAGGGGTGCACCAAAGTAACCGACACTCATGAATATCCCGCCAGATGGAGCGGCCACTCCACCAAGCGGGGCACTCAACACAATCCAACCCTTCTTCGCATCAAGCCCAAAGCACCGCGTGCTGTGCGTGCGCGGCTAATCGAGCCCCACGAAGAAAAAGGGGACCCTCATAGCACTGGAAGACCACGCCGCCCTAAATGCCGACTACGAAAGTTCCACCCGGGCGCCAAGGGCTCGCAAGATCATGCATGCAGCAAATGGAAAGCCCGAACTAGTACGGCGATTTGGACGAGATGCGAATCGAGTCAAGCTGAGGGGGAGCCCATACTCCCCAAATGCGGGTAGTGCGCTCATCATGGATCAGTAGACAAGACCCTTTTCCTAATTAGGGGGGCGACACTAGCAGGCCTCAAAACCACCCTGGGCCTCCTGCCGGTGCCTTATCGTCAAGTTTATTATTACCATTAGCATTAACAGGATTGATTGATTAACATCGAGCCCCAGAACATAATGAGATGATAACAGAAAGTAACGGGTAACAGACTCGAGCAAAACAACCCTAAGCAAGATAGTAAGACACAGGCTCAAGCAAAGGTTATAGGAGTGGAGGTGAGGCAATATCAGGGTTAAAGGATTCATGTGATAGGTTCGCAACAGAAACAACTACTAATAAGGCTAGCAGAAAAGAATCAACGGAAAGAATCGGTAACAAGTGATGAAAGGCAGCCATATGGCAGCAAGTGAGTATACTTGCCTGAGATCCCGCAAGGTAGCAGAACTTGTCGTTGCTCACATCATCTCAACGTCCTATCCGGGAAGAAGCAACGAACCTCGAACAAACAACGGATGCAACAATTACTACTACGGCAAAAGATCCAGCATGATCAAGGTATGGATGCATGACAATTTAATTGATGCATAGAAATAAACTAGTTGACAAGTTAAACAAATTTATATGGACCCATATGCAATTTGAGTTGCATAGGAAAAGCCCATGAATTATGGTTAAATTATTTGTTTTCCAACTAATCAACAGGTGCTAGTGGTTTAGTATGATGCATGCAAAAGGGAAACAGCAAAATAACAACATTAGAATCAATTTAAGATAGGGTGTAGCAATTTAGAATTTTATTATTAACTTAGGGAAATTTTGGGTGCTTTAAAGGGAACACACAAGTATTTGTTGTTTTCAACCATTTAAAATGTTCAAAACAAATAACAAAGTTGATATTTGAAAAGAACATCAAATTTTAGTTGGATTACATGTTTCACATTTTGAAATTGGACTTTGGATTAATTATTTATGAATTAAACAATATTAAACAAGTTTTAATTGAATTAAACAAGATTTAAATTGTTTAGGCAATTTAAATTATTCAAACCATGAAACAAAATTTATATTTGAAAAGGTTATTCAAATTGGCATGGAAAACATATTTTATTTGCATTTATTGGATTAAGAATGAATTAGTTATGGAATTTAAGAAATTGCATTTGAATTATTCAAATTTGAATTTTAAATGCATTTGGGAATTCCAAAACAGTACACAAATTGGATATTTGGAAAGTTTAGGAAATTTGGATCAGAATTCATATAAAGTTTGTATTTGTTGGAATTATAAAACAAAAGATATTGAATTTTAAAGTTTTGTTTTAATTCTGCCAATTAAAAAGAAATTTGGAATTTTAGAAAGTCGCACTGAAACGTTTGTTACCCACTGGATCTCTACCCCTAGCCACTAACCAGTGGGCCACAGGCCACTGTGGCACCGCGCATGCTTGCGTGGCAGGGAGAGTCCATGGCAGGTGGGGTCACGCGCGCGCGGAAAAGGAAGGAAAAAAGGGGGAGGCTTTGCCTCCCCGGGGGCTTGAACTCGCGACGTGCTGCGCAGCACCAAGGGACCGAACCACTGGGGTAATGTTTGTTTCGTGATGGACCTAGGGGACGTGGGGTTTTGAGGTGCACTAACGAACAGTTTTTTTTTTTCAGAAACTGCTACCGATCGTTACCGAGACCTGCGAGCGGACAGGAACAGAGCGGCTCGCCGTGGCTCGCTGCGCCGCCCGCGGGCGTCCGTGCGCGTGCTGGTGCTGCGTGCTGCGGCGATCGTGCGGCCGCGCGGAGGGCCACGAGCTGAGAGGGGAGGAAGGCGAACGAGGAAGGGGGCAAGGCGCACCTGCTCTGTAGTCGTACAGTCTTTGATGGCAGAAACGGCGGAGGAAGTCCGGCGATGGCGCGGCCGGCTTGGGCCTCCTCCCGCCTCCGTTCCTTCACGGAAGTCGACGAGGAATCGACCACCGTTCCATTCCCGGAGCAACCAGCCCCCGAAGATGACCACGGCCACCGCCGTTTCACCGTGAACTTGCGGCCATGGAGGCTTGGTGGCGTTCAGAAGAAGGAAAAGTTCAGAGGAGGGGTTCGTGGGGAAGGGAGTGGCGGCGGAAGGAAGAGGAAAGGGAGAAGGGGGGCAGCCTAGGGTTAGGGGAACCCTAGGGGCTAGATATATGGAGGAGGGAGCAGGTGAGGATCGATTGGGGGGAGGAAAAAGGGTGACAGGGACGTGTTCGTCCCCTTCTCTGTACGGACAGAGGTAGGGGATGACTCTCCCGAAGGGGTAACGGGCCAGAGGTAAGTGGGCTTGGGGGGGAAGGAAAAGAAAAAAAAAGGCTGGGCCAGAATAGAAAATATGGGCTGGGGGAGAAAGAGAAGAAGGGGTGGGCTGTCTCCTCCTCTTGGGAATTTTTCCTCTTTTTTTTTGTAAGAGATCAAAGAGGGAGAGAGAGAAAAGGACTTGGTGTTTTGGGGTGGTTTATTAGATAGTTTAGATTTTATTAACTTGCAAAACAATAACCAAAAACAGAGGTTAGTTAAATAAAGTTTGGTTTTGGGAATTTTGGAAGCAAACAAAATTCTATTAATAAGTTCAAGCAATTAAACAAGCATTATTTGATTTAATTTGTTTGCCAACTGGAAATAGGATAAATAAGATTGATTTGATTTGAATGTGTGGTTTGCATTTACCATTAGGGTTTTGAACAATTTAAATTGTTTTGGACTTTTGAGTGGTTTGGAAAACATGATGCAATGCTTATGGGATGCAGATGATGCAAAAAGAAAACAAACAGGTAACACCCCAGGTGTTACAGACGACACCACTAACAAGGGATTGCGCCCTCGCAATCCACCTGCTAACCCGGGAGGGGAAAGAGGTTCGACTATCGATTCTTCGTGCTTCCAGTTGATCTCCTCGACACCACTAACAAGGGATTCTTGCTTCCAGTTGATCTCCTCGACACCACTAACAAGGGATTCTTGCTGGGAGTGATGACGATCTTCTTCCACCAGGAAATCTTCCGATGATCGAGCCTATTAGGTTAAAGGCTCAGAAAACGTCCACCCACGTCGGATCCTAACACTTTGAAAGATAGACAAGAGGGGGAGACTCCAAAACAAATAAGATGGGATGGGAATAGAATAGAGATAAGGAGAAAACAAGAATCCTACTGAGATGTTTTTCCCAAAATAGTTTAGCAGAAATAGTTTTTGACACTCTAGACACAACGACCGTTAGCGAGGTTAACCTACAGGCTTTGCGGACCCGTTGCTTCGATAACCATTCGTATCGAAACAATATCGGGAATCGGAACCAAGGCTCTGATACCATTTGTGACGCCCCGAGATCGGGCACTATGCAGATTTCAGCATTCCCGCCAAATCCGCATAATAACCGATTCCAGGTTGCCATTTATGATAACATTACAATAGTTCACGAATATTCCACAATTACAACAGAGGTAGATAGATACAAGATGACTCACACGAGCCGGGGTTACAACTGATACAATACAAAGATCCAAATAACAGCGGAAGAAACAACATATCGTCCGTCTACGGACAAGATCCAAATTGGACTAAGAGTCCTGAAGATAACCGAAGGCGTCCAATCCCTGCCCAGGCCAAGCCGGAGGGATTCCCAAGCTAACGTCGTCAGACTTCAAACCTGTTGACTGCAATTTGGAATTTGCAGCCACGAAAGAGATTCGTGGGTCAGTACGGTTAAGTACTGGCAAGGGGGATAAAACCCATACTCACAAGTTACCGGCATAGCCAGTCATCACAAGATACAAATACTTTAGGATCAACGGAAGGAAGGGGTTATTGCAAAATTGACAGCAGGCTGCACTAACCAACTACAGAGATTCTATTACTTCCAACTATCAGAAAGGAGATAAGATCGAGTGATAGTAACCAACTAAAAGATAACTTCAAACAAACCCATCCTGGATCTCGCCCCTTATCCGAAGAAGCAATCCGAGGATAACTCACACCGTGGTATTAAAGATGAGTCAAGTTATTGTGTGAATAACCTATTACTAGTCAAGTTATTAATCATTGGGTGAAACATGATTGATCATTATGTTAAAGTTGTCCTGAGTACTTGTTAGCCAGTACTTTCACCAAGTAGTCCATAACCGCGGAAAACACGGCTTCTCGAGAAGATTTACCCTGCAGGGGTGCACCAAAGTAACCGACACTCATGAATATCCCGCCAGATGGAGCGGCCACTCCACCAAGCGGGGCACTCAACACAATCCAACCCTTCTTCGCATCAAGCCCAAAGCACCGCGTGCTGTGCGTGCGCGGCTAATCGAGCCCCACGAAGAAAAAGGGGACCCTCATAGCACTGGAAGACCACGCCGCCCTAAATGCCGACTACGAAAGTTCCACCCGGGCGCCAAGGGCTCGCAAGATCATGCATGCAGCAAATGGAAAGCCCGAACTAGTACGGCGATTTGGACGAGATGCGAATCGAGTCAAGCTGAGGGGGAGCCCATACTCCCCAAATGCGGGTAGTGCGCTCATCATGGATCAGTAGACAAGACCCTTTTCCTAATTAGGGGGGCGACACTAGCAGGCCTCAAAACCACCCTGGGCCTCCTGCCGGTGCCTTATCGTCAAGTTTATTATTACCATTAGCATTAACAGGATTGATTGATTAACATCGAGCCCCAGAACATAATGAGATGATAACAGAAAGTAACGGGTAACAGACTCGAGCAAAACAACCCTAAGCAAGATAGTAAGACACAGGCTCAAGCAAAGGTTATAGGAGTGGAGGTGAGGCAATATCAGGGTTAAAGGATTCATGTGATAGGTTCGCAACAGAAACAACTACTAATAAGGCTAGCAGAAAAGAATCAACGGAAAGAATCGGTAACAAGTGATGAAAGGCAGCCATATGGCAGCAAGTGAGTATACTTGCCTGAGATCCCGCAAGGTAGCAGAACTTGTCGTTGCTCACATCATCTCAACGTCCTATCCGGGAAGAAGCAACGAACCTCGAACAAACAACGGATGCAACAATTACTACTACGGCAAAAGATCCAGCATGATCAAGGTATGGATGCATGACAATTTAATTGATGCATAGAAATAAACTAGTTGACAAGTTAAACAAATTTATATGGACCCATATGCAATTTGAGTTGCATAGGAAAAGCCCATGAATTATGGTTAAATTATTTGTTTTCCAACTAATCAACAGGTGCTAGTGGTTTAGTATGATGCATGCAAAAGGGAAACAGCAAAATAACAACATTAGAATCAATTTAAGATAGGGTGTAGCAATTTAGAATTTTATTATTAACTTAGGGAAATTTTGGGTGCTTTAAAGGGAACACACAAGTATTTGTTGTTTTCAACCATTTAAAATGTTCAAAACAAATAACAAAGTTGATATTTGAAAAGAACATCAAATTTTAGTTGGATTACATGTTTCACATTTTGAAATTGGACTTTGGATTAATTATTTATGAATTAAACAATATTAAACAAGTTTTAATTGAATTAAACAAGATTTAAATTGTTTAGGCAATTTAAATTATTCAAACCATGAAACAAAATTTATATTTGAAAAGGTTATTCAAATTGGCATGGAAAACATATTTTATTTGCATTTATTGGATTAAGAATGAATTAGTTATGGAATTTAAGAAATTGCATTTGAATTATTCAAATTTGAATTTTAAATGCATTTGGGAATTCCAAAACAGTACACAAATTGGATATTTGGAAAGTTTAGGAAATTTGGATCAGAATTCATATAAAGTTTGTATTTGTTGGAATTATAAAACAAAAGATATTGAATTTTAAAGTTTTGTTTTAATTCTGCCAATTAAAAAGAAATTTGGAATTTTAGAAAGTCGCACTGAAACGTTTGTTACCCACTGGATCTCTACCCCTAGCCACTAACCAGTGGGCCACAGGCCACTGTGGCACCGCGCATGCTTGCGTGGCAGGGAGAGTCCATGGCAGGTGGGGTCACGCGCGCGCGGAAAAGGAAGGAAAAAAGGGGGAGGCTTTGCCTCCCCGGGGGCTTGAACTCGCGACGTGCTGCGCAGCACCAAGGGACCGAACCACTGGGGTAATGTTTGTTTCGTGATGGACCTAGGGGACGTGGGGTTTTGAGGTGCACTAACGAACAGTTTTTTTTTTTCAGAAACTGCTACCGATCGTTACCGAGACCTGCGAGCGGACAGGAACAGAGCGGCTCGCCGTGGCTCGCTGCGCCGCCCGCGGGCGTCCGTGCGCGTGCTGGTGCTGCGTGCTGCGGCGATCGTGCGGCCGCGCGGAGGGCCACGAGCTGAGAGGGGAGGAAGGCGAACGAGGAAGGGGGCGAGGCGCACCTGCTCTGTAGTCGTACAGTCTTTGATGGCAGAAACGGCGGAGAAAGTCCGGCGATGGCGCGGCCGGCTCGGGCCTCCTCCCGCCTCCGTTCCTTCACGGAAGTCGACGAGGAATCGACCACCGTTCCATTCCCGGAGCAACCAGCCCCCGAAGATGACCACGGCCACCGCCGTTTCACCGTGAACTTGCGGCCATGGAGGCTTGGTGGCGTTCAGAAGAAGGAAAAGTTCAGAGGAGGGGTTCGTGGGGAAGGGAGTGGCGGCGGAAGGAAGAGGAAAGGGAGAAGGGGGGCAGCCTAGGGTTAGGGGAACCCTAGGGGCTAGATATATGGAGGAGGGAGCAGGCGAGGATCGATTGGGGGGAGGAAAAAGGGTGACAGGGACGTGTTCGTCCCCTTCTCTGTACGGACAGAGGTAGGGGATGACTCTCCCGAAGGGGTAACGGGCCAGAGGTAAGTGGGCTTGGGGGGGAAGGAAAAGAAAAAAAAAGGCTGGGCCAGAATAGAAAATATGGGCTGGGGGAGAAAGAGAAGAAGGGGTGGGCTGTCTCCTCCTCTTGGGAATTTTTCCTCTTTTTTTTTGTAAGAGATCAAAGAGGGAGAGAGAGAAAAGGACTTGGTGTTTTGGGGTGGTTTATTAGATAGTTTAGATTTTATTAACTTGCAAAACAATAACCAAAAACAGAGGTTAGTTAAATAAAGTTTGGTTTTGGGAATTTTGGAAGCAAACAAAATTCTATTAATAAGTTCAAGCAATTAAACAAGCATTATTTGATTTAATTTGTTTGCCAACTGGAAATAGGATAAATAAGATTGATTTGATTTGAATGTGTGGTTTGCATTTACCATTAGGGTTTTGAACAATTTAAATTGTTTTGGACTTTTGAGTGGTTTGGAAAACATGATGCAATGCTTATGGGATGCAGATGATGCAAAAAGAAAACAAACAGGTAACACCCCAGGTGTTACACGGTAGTACATCGAGTGAGCGTGTACCGCTCGTCGGTTGCGTGACCAGAACTCCCGATGGGAGTAGCCCCCCGAGTCTATGTGCGATTATTTGTAATCGGGCATAGACTCAAAGATCTTCCAACGTTGCTTCTTCGATTTATCGGGTGCACGGCAGTGATCCCGATGGGAGTAGCTCCCGAGGCTATGTTCGACTCGCAGAGTCGGGCATAGGCTCAAGTTGTTCTGAAGCTAACACCTTGTGCTTGTCTTCTGGTTGCTCGCGAAGGAGGACATGCGTCGACTCCCGGAGGACGGTATGTGTCGACTCCGAGCGGAGGATCCGTGTCAACTGTCGAGTGTCGACTTCGAGCGGAGGATATGTGTCGACTGTCGACTCCGAGCGGAGTATATGTGTTGACTCCGAGCGGAGGATGTGTCGACGTTGCTGTTCCTGTGTTGCAGTTGCAGCCATATAATCGGATGTGGTTAAATAATGTAGTAGTAGTGCTGTGTTTAGGAAAATTTACGGAACAAATTGTTGCTCGGGTTAATCTTGGTTGTGAACCAACAATTTATCGACTCGCGGAGTCGAGTACGGCCTGTTGGTAGGCAATGATTTAACCCTACGTGACACTTTTGCATCGTACGCAGGGCCCTTTCGTTAGCCTGACAGCCATTGTCTTTGCTCCTTGCCGACATGTCGGTTGCTGCTGCAAACCGGGTCGGAGTCAAGGGTCGACGTCAGGCAGTATCAGCTACTCGCACTGGTGGAGAACAGGGCATTAGCACCGGTTTGTAAGGGCCTTTGGACTAAAGGCCCCCCCTTTTGAACCGGTCTGTCACCAACCGGTTCTAAAGGCCTCCACGTGGGCGCCGAAGAGCGCGCGCAGGCGGAGGACCTTTAGAACCGGTTGGTAACACCAACCTATCCTAAAGCTTTTTTTTTCTTTTTTTTTTCCTTTTCTTTTCAGGTTTTCCGATTCCGTATTTAGGGTTTAGGGTTTAGGGCGTGTTCCGTATTTTCAGGGTTTCCGTTTACGTGTTTCCGTTTACGTGTTTCCGTTTAGTCTTTCCGATTCCGTGTGTCCGTGTTTCGTTTTTTACGAACACGTAATCGGAAACACGTAATCGGAAATACGTATCCGGAAACACCAATTCCGTGTTTGCGGTTAAGTGTTTCCGATTCCGTGTTTGCGGTTAAATGTTGATGCACCAAATAAAAGTACATATATATATACATGTAACACGAAGTACTCGACCGAGCATTACATAATCTGAAGTTCGTTTTCAATAGCTGTATACTTGCATAGAGAAGGGAGCTGGCTATTGGTTCATATGATGGGAAAATTCTCCGCCTTCATCTATGACTTGCGTGAGGAGAAATCCTGCCAATTTCTCTGCAACTGCCTTGCAACGTTGGATTGGTTTGAGCATCGCCCGCTTTCGTTGCATCTTTAAAAGAAGTAGATAAAAACAATTAAGTTATGAACAAAACTAAACATAATTGATGGCAACATAAATAAAGTTGTGAAGATCCGGTTACGTACCTCTAGATTTCTGGACGTACGGGATTTCTCATTGATAATCCTGTGAATGAACTCGCAAACGTAGTATTCACAATAATCAGTTCCATATGGTTGTTGCGGGACTTTCTATATACGAGAACATAATTCAGTCAAATTAATAATAATCAAGAGAATGGTAATGGTATTGAAACCAGGGTACGTAGTACTACTTACTTTGTTAATCTGAAAGTGGAGCTTGTCTGCCCATGTACCGGGTTCTTCCTTGATGAACATTTTCCAAACCCTGGCCGACAAAAGAAAAATGAATACAAGAGTTAATCATTACTTACTTGATATCAGGAAATGAACGAAAAAGAGGCCGATGAACGAAAGAGGCCGATGAACGAAAGAGGCCGATATATATATACCTTTGAAGCATCTGACGCGCGCTCTTACATGTGCCAGCGTCCCAGGTTAACGAGTCCCAGACTTCAACTTGTCCTTGATCGATTCTAATGATGACCAATATGAAGTGGGACCTGCGCACGTGTACACACGCAGTCATGCATACTCATCAATTACACTTAACATCAGGTAAGCAAAATGGAATGTCTACAAGACAGTAACACTCACTTGAATCCGTAGGGCCAAAGTGTTTCTTTTTTGGTACTTTGTCGCTTCAAAAACCTTAGCAAATCATCCGGTGTATCCTTGTTGAACTTTTCTATTGTGTCTTGATGATACGAATACGGGTCAATGAACCCGAAGTCCCAGATTCCTGCCAGCCTGCATTCACGAATCTTCATTCTGCATAGTAGCGTACAAAAAGAATGTCGTGAGTGATAATTATACGGGCAATGAACGCGAGCTTAACTAAATAATTAAATTACACAAATAAATCACTTACAAACAGTAGCAGCTGAGGATAGACTTGTCGAGGGCACGTTGATTGTACATCTGGAAGAATTCATCGAACCCAAGCTCCACACCGTACTCTCTGAAGTAGTGTTGATCCTGAACTACCGCCATGATACCGTCTCTCTTTTTCCTTGCGGCCTCCAAGTACCAATCATGTAAATTCCGTAGTTGGGTTGTTAGAGCAGTAGGATTTTCGACCAGAGGGTGCTCGGGCTTGTATTTATATACCACATCAGCAATAGCGTAACCCACGTCGCCCATGCGTGGACCGGACACTGAAGCCTGGTCAGATAACACCTTGAGCGGGGCAATTGACCGTGCTTCTTGTTGTCCGAGCTGGGGAACTTGTTTCCTGCATTTCGTCTGCTCCGCCTGCTTCATCTGCTCCCCTGCTTCATCTGTGCGCTGTGCATCTTTTCAATGTACCGTTCATAGTCTGAAAGGGGCGGCGGTGGCGGCGGTGCAGGATAATATAAGTTGTCGATGGTCCGCTCAATTTTCCTTTGGAATGCACATAGCTTCACAATGGGTACTCGCACGTTTTCTGGCAGAAGTCCCCCTCAATGCAATCGGAAGTAACTAGGTCATGATCACGTGGCAGTCATGAGACTTAAGGTTTTGGAACTTTTTCTCTTCCAGGTTTAGTATTCCTTTTATGTTCGACGAGTAGCCAGACGGGACCTTGATACTACTCAGGACTTGGAAAAAGATCTCCTTCTCTTCCTTGGTAAGAGCGTAGCTGGCAGGACCTTTGAAATTCTCTGGATTCATCAGGTCGTCTTGTTCGTGCATACGTTGGTGGTGCAGCCGTGCTTTTGGTGTATCTCTCGACTTTTTCCCATGCACGCCCAATAAGTTTAGCAGGTTCACGCAAATATTTTTCGTCACGTGCATCACGTCGATCGCAGAGCGAACCTCTAGGAATTTCCAATAGGGTAGTTTCCCGAATATAGATTTCTTCTTCCACATGGCTACGTGGTTGTCGGCGTCATTTGGAACAGATTGTGCGCCAGGACCCTTACCAAAGATTACTTTTATATCTTTGACCATGTCATATATATCAGTACCTTTAGGGAGGGTTGGCTTCCTTCGTGTATGCCTCGCCTTTGAAATGCTTTCCTTTCTTTCTTACGGGATGCCTGTCTGGAAGAAATCGACGATGCCCCGGGTACACATTCTTGCCTATATGTATACTTTCAGTCTCGCCTAAACAGTGTGTGCATGCGCTGTATCCTGTATCCCTTGTTTGACTGTCCTGAGATGTTACTAAGAGCGGGCCAATCATTGATGGTTACAAACAGAAACCCTCGTAGGTCAAATTCCTCTTGTTTGTACTCGTCCCACACACGTACACCTTCGTCAGCCCACAACTCTAAAAGTTCATCAACCAGTGGCCTCAGGTACACATCAATGTTGTTGCCGGGTTGCGACGGGCCTGGGATAAGCACTGGCATCATAATGAACTTACGCTTCATGCATAACCAAGGAGGAAGGTTATAGATACATAGAGTCACGGGCCAGGTGCTATGACTGCTACTCTGCTCCCCAAACGGATTCAGGCCATCTGTACTCAGACCAAACCTTAAGTTTCTTGCGTCACGTGCAAAGTCCTCGTACTTATCGTCGATGTTTCTCCACTGCGACCCATCAGTGGGGTGTCTCAGCATATCGTCTTCCTTACGGTCTTCTTTGTGCCATCGCAGCAACTTGGCATGCTCTTTGTTTCGGAACAAACGTTTCAACCGTGGTATTATAGGAGCATGCCACATCACCTTGGCAGGAACCCTCTTCATGGGGCGATCGTCGCCCTCAACATCACCAGGGTCATCTCGCCTGATCTTATACCGAAATGCACCGCATACCAGGCAGGCATTTAAATTCTCGTGCTGACCGCGGTAGAGGATGCAGTCATTGATGCATGCATGTATCTTATGCACTTCCAAACCTAGAGGGCAGACAACCTTCTTTGCTTCGTATGTACTGCAGAGCAGCACGTTATCTCTTGGAAGCATCTTCTTCATTATTTTCAGCAGCTTTTCAAATCCCTTGTCAGATAATACATTCTGTGCCTTCCCTTGCAGCAATTCCAGGGTGGTGCCCAGCTTTTTCTGGCCATCTTCGCAATTTGGGTACAACAATTTTTTGTGGTCTTCTAACATGCGCTCCAACTTCAACCTCTCGTTTTCACTTGCGCAGTTTATCTGTTCTTCACGAATGACCTGACGAAGATCATCATCAGACTCATCAACAATGTCCTCAAGTTCAGGCTCGTCTTCCCCCATTTCAGTATCACCGTGTTCACCGAACATAGGATAATTATCATTATCCTCTTCTTCTTCATTGTCTTCCATTACACCCCCTCTTTCTCCGTGCTTGGTCCAACAAAAATAACTGGGCATGAAGTCTTCTTGCAACAGGTGGGTGTGTATGGTTCTTGAGCTAGGGAAATTCCTCTTATTCTGGCATTTTTTACATGGACAAAAAATAAATCCATTCTGCCTGTTTTTCTCAGCCACATTGAGAAAACTATGCATGCCATTGAGGAATTCGGGACGACGTCGATCACTGTACATCCATTGCCGGTTCATCTGCATTATATAAATTTATCAACAACCATTATGCTAAATCATCATGACTAAATTAATTAATTAATACAAAAAGTTCATCACACGTTAAAACCAAACTAGCGTAGTGACCATACATATATAGTTCTCATAAAAATACACACTGAAACCATCCATAAAAACTCTCTCTAATTAATGCATTTAAAAACAACAACAAATGCGATCAAAATAGTAACAAAGGTAACAATTGACCTGACGGCATAATGATACCAAGCCTCTTTACTAATTGCATATTTTCTAATCTTTCTAATCTTCAGGCGCATTGCGTCCATCTCGCTCTTGTGACCATCGACGACACCGGCAAGAACCTTTTCCAAGGTCATCTTCTCTCTTTCAGTTTTTTCCAACCTTTCTTCAGTTTTTTTCAATCTTTCTTTCAAGCCAACATTTTCTTGTTCAACTAAGTATAACTTCTCAACAATAGGGTCGATTGGCATTTCCGGTTCCACTACCTGCTAGATAAAAATATCTATGTCAAGTTGGTCGGCGTAATTAATTGTCATATAATCAGGAAATGAAAATATGTAGTTATAAAAGATAATATAGCACATCCGAATCATAGACTGGACGAGGGCCAACGGGGACGGATATCAAAACCATGGCGCTATATATATATAAAAAATCTTACACAATAAGAAAATTATATACGAGTAAATATGTAAATCATACAAATCAAAATTTGTTTTGGTAAATAAAAACAATAGGCTCACCAAGGTTGTGTCGGTGACGGGGCGATCGAAGGCGGTGAGGAAGGGGACAAGGCGCGCGACACTAAAAAAAACCACAAATCATAATTAAATTTGAGCTCAAATTGTATACATAACAAATGAATAACAAATTCTAGCTTAGGCATTTCATCAAACACCTAGCTAGCACAACAAAAATGAATGAGCAAGAAAACGAGCAAAACTTGCAATGCCGGAAGAGGGAATGTTGATGCTAACCGTAGAACCGATGGGTACCAACAATGTTGACAAATGGTGGAGAAAAATGGGGATGGATTAGAGCTCACAAGAGGAAGGAGAGAGCAAAAATGGAGTTGAGCTCGAGCTGGAAAAAATGGAGCTGAGCTCGGGGTGGAATGTAGGGTTTAGGGGAGGGCTTTAGGACCGGTTTGTATTACAAACCGGTGCTAAAGGGTCTGACAGCGGGTCCCGCAGTTGCTGCAAAAAATGAGAAAACCTTTAGGACCGGTTTGTGATACAAACCGGTTCTAAAGGGTCTGTCCCCTGGGCCCCCTCCCTGCAGCAAATGGCCGCAAGGCCTTTAGGACCGGTTTGTGTTGGGGGCCCAGGGGACAGACCCTTTAGAACCGGTTTGTATCACATCCAGTTCCAATGTGCTTGGCTCAATGCCCTGTTTTCTACTAGTGTCGGGTTGTAGCGTGGAAATATGGTAGTGTAACGCGCAGAATGACGGGTGTCGAGTATACATGTAGTTTACGGGGCGCAGCCCCCGAGTGTCAGGTATAGCTTCACAGCAGATTAGAAACACATAAAAAGGTAAATTTGTCAACTTGTATGAGAGGAACTTATCTTTGTATGACACTGCCGTAGTCGACGAGGCGGTGCCGAGTGATATCGCCGGAATCGATGAACCGGACTCGTGTATCGAGTGCGGCTGTTTCGCGCCCCAGCCTCCGAGTTTGGAGTGCGGCTGCGGCGAGAGTGCGTCTACTTTGCAGCATAGCCAACGATCAACGAGTGCGGCTGCGGCGAAGGACAACCTCCGAGACGCTTAGTCGAGAGGATTCGATGTAGCGGATTTGTGAGGCGGAGTCGCGATGTTTCCCAGAAGGACCTGACGAGGCGGACCGAGTCGCCGCGGCGGAGTCGTGATGCTTCCTGAAGGACTCGACGCGGCGGAGTCGCGATGTTTGCCCAAAGGACTCGACGCAGCGGACCGATTCGACACGGAGGAGTCGCGATGTTTGTTCAAATGACTCGACGCGGCAGACCGAGTCGACTCGGCGGAGTCGCGATATTTGTCCGAAAGACTCGACGCGGCAGACCGAGTCGACGCAGCGGATTCGCCATGTTTTCCTGAAGGACTCGACTCGGCGGAGTCGCGCTGCTTCCCGAAGGACTCGACACAGCGGACTAAGTCGACGCGGCGGAGTCGCGATATTTCCCGAAGGACTCGACGCGGCGGATCAAGTCGACGCGGCAGAGTCGAGATGTTTGTTGTGTGTACACGGATGGCAATGTTGATGTCGAGCCCCCGGGTACTAGTATGGCGAGTCGCCATGTTTTGTTGACGTTGCTTGGTATTTGTGTCGACTCGCAAATTGCAGAAATATGATCCGGATTCGCGATTTGGATTCGCGAAATCGTAGAAATCCAAATCGTGTCGCAGTGCGCGAGCCACTGACGGAGATCTAACGGAGTGGTGCGGGATTGTATACCATAGCTGTTCAACGGTGTGATCTTCGAATTGATGTTCGAGTCGACCGTGAGAATTGTTTTCCCAAAGCCGCGCGGAATTCCGTCAGACTCTGACAGGGCTTCAGTGTTCGGGTCATCCACGGAGATCTAACCATCCGAATTCGCCAATTATTTTTGCAGCCGGTAGATAATTTGATTTCGCATCTTTTAACCGAAGGAATTGTCCAGATGAGTTTTGAGCCACCGTTGATGCCGTCCGCAATATGTACGTTGCTCCTGTCCTACAACCTGCGCGTGTAGAACGATGTTGATGTAGACGATGAAGGCCGTGCGTGATGCCGACGACTGCTCGATGAAGTTGAAAGAGCCGAAGTAGATCGAATCCATGGGGTCCAGGATCCGAAGTTTGATGTAGATGAGGCCGGCGAGACCGTAGATCCAGCGCGTGTTGTTCCCACAAACGGTGCCAATTGTCGAAGAGTTGTGTCGACAAATCCCTCGGGTGAGCCGGTAGGGTTTCGAGTAGAGGAACGATGTACGCGCTGGTAGTCTCGACGGCTAACAAGGAGAAAGATTACCCAGGTTCGGGGCCCTCGTAGACGTAAAACCCTTACTCCTGCTTGTCTGATCTGTATTATGGCGACATAGTCGAGCTGTTACAATGGCGATGCCATGGTGGTGTGTACGGGGTGTTCCGTGTATTGTCCAGTCTAGTTGTGGCTTGTATCTTCCTCTCTCTAGATTGGATCCCTTTGTTGGGTGTATTTTTCTCTCCTCCCTCCTAGCTTTATATATGCAGCCAGGCGGGGGTTACATGAGTCATAATAGACTACGTATAGAAGTTCTTGTCTTGACCCGCAAGTCTTGCGGGTGGGCTTCTGTTGAGACTTTTAGAACTGCGGGATATTACCTGTCTTTGGGCCTTGGACCGGGTAGCCTCACCCGATAGGTCCAGGATTCATCCCTTCTTCAGCCCGACTATGGTCACTAGTATAAAATGGGGTTTCAGTACCGGTTCCAGAGGCCCTTTAGTACATGTCGTGATGAGGTAAAGACAGATACCATAGAACGGCTTGAGTTTGGGGCCGATGGACACTGTGGGTATTCTGGGAGGGATTGCACGCCTAGTCGGCGCGCTCACTACGCTGCAAACACCAAGATCTACCCAGGTTCAGGGCCCTCGTGTGGAGGTAACACCCGTACTCCTGCCTGTCTGTCAATATCAGTGGGTAACCGAGTACAATGTGTTCCTCAAGCTGAAGGGGCTAGAGGAAGAAGAAACACGGTACTGTTCTTTCTCTAAGGAAACTACTAGCAATTCTCTCTCTAGTTTGTTGACCCTCGCGCAGGAGGGGTGTGGCCACCTTATATACTGGTGTCCACCAACTGGACGTACATGGTTAGGTGTAGAGCACTGTGCCGTAGCGCATGCTCGCTGACAGTCGCCGAAAGTCGTCTCTGTCGTGGCCGCTGCCCTGTCATGTCCCCCTTGTCAGAGACAGGACGTGGCCTCGCACATGCCCTGCACTGCTCCAGTGTACGCGTATACATCATCATGCTCAGTAAGTTGAACCGCACGCGTGTACTCTCCCTTAATCTTCGGGATTCCATCTGCTCCATTGACCTCCCTCCGGGATGGGTAGATCATGTCTACCCGGATTCTCCAAGTGCATCTCGGAGAACCCGGGTGATACCCGTTTCTTCATATGTCTCCTTGTTCTTCTTACCGAGATAGACAGATTCATCTCGGTAACCATCCAACTCGATAACCATCCAACTCGGATAGGGGCATCTCAGTAAACAGTATCTCGGTAGACAGTACCTCAGATACCATTTCATACCAACCTTGCCCCTACTTAGGGGTAGCCCCCCAACATTAGTCCATGAAGCTGGTATTGTCCACTGAACTCAGACGGTGGGCCGTACCATCTTAAACCAATGAATTCTCATAATACTCGACCGAGATGCTCGTATCTCGGACCAACTTCCATCTCGAACTTGGATTTAATCCGCAACCTCCATTATGGATTTTTCACCAAGATTCGAGATGGTTGCACAACATTAGATCTTTAACGAGATCCCAACACTTTGCGATTTTCCACAAGTTCAATAGTGCGAGGCGGAGTCGCCTCATTTTCTTCGCGTAGTGAACGCACAACATGGAGCGACTGATGCCCACGTCGCCTCTATTTTTGCGCGGCACACCGCACGCGCCACGCCCTCTATTGTGCAGGGGTCCCACCTGTCGTCGTGTCCGTTACAGCTTACTCAAGTGCTCTCCACGGAGACCGTGGGATTTACTGCGCCGGTTACGCGCGGGGTAAATGCCACGACCCCACGATTGTAGCCCCGATTGATCCGGGACAGTTATTGCGTCACGAGAGTATAAATAATCGCGCCCGCCCTCCGTTTCGTCTCTTTCTCCACTTTCCCCCAATCTCATTTCCTCTTCAGCGCTCATGCCCACAGAGCTCCAATGCTCCAGCGTACGCCAACGAACACCGCCGCACTCCCGTTGTAACATCCCAAATTTTTCATTTGGAATGTTTTGCATTTAGAGCATATGCATAGCATGGCATCATTTCAAAACTTGCATTTTAGTGTTGCATTTTAAACCCCAAAACAAAATCATGATTTAAAAAGCTCAAAATCCTCCTATAAGGCGTTTATAAGCTAAAAGATAATTAAATATTTTATTTTGCCTAAAATTACTTAATAATAGTAAAATATGATAAAGTTTTAAATTTCAAAATTTTAGAAATTGGTTTGACTCAATTTGGCTTTGTATTTTAAAAGTTATAAACAAAATGGTTTTGTTAAAAAAAAAGAAAAAAAAACCGGCCGGCCGAGCCAGCCCAGCGCACGCGCAGATGGGCCGGCCCAGCGGTCCGTTTTTCTTTGACCTATCTCCATTCAAACTCGCATATCTATTTGTTGGAGAGTCCAAATTCTAATCCGCTTCTTTCTACTTCTTCCCTACTTCAAGGAGGAACTTTCCACCGACCTCCCCACCTATAAATACCCCAGCCCCGGCCGTGAGGTCGCCCCAAACTCGAACCTCCAATTTTAGATCTGTTTCGTGGTATTTTACTCGCCACGGTCAGTGAGTTTCTCGATTGACGTTCAAGTCTCCACGAGAGTTTTAGATATCGTCGATACCGATCCATGCCAAGAAACCTCACCTCTTTTCATCCACCACAGCTGGAGAATTTTGAGATCTACTCTCTCAGATCTGAAGCGGCAAAATTTCCATTACTCTTTAACCGTTCGTCCGTTTTTGCTCAAATTTGTACTATAGTTGTATCTCATCATTATCTATCACTTTAGTTCATTAAGTTTTTCGATTTGAGCTACAGATATGTTTATATAATACCGATCTTCTTTTGTCTACTGGAGTAACTCGAAATTTCAAATCTATACTTTGTTCTTGTTCATCCAAAAAGTTGTCATTGAGTGTTTCATTTGCTTTTTAGGATCTTATTAGTATGTTAGGTTTAGATCTACCTTTTTATGAACTTTATTTCGATAGGATCTTGTAGATAGTTAATTGACCCTATTTAATCCTGTTAAGCTGTTTCTTTGCCTCTTGTTGCATTACAAACTTTTTCATGCATCATATATTGTTTAGCCAACCAGAGAACTAGTAAATTAGTTTTCTTGCATTGTTAAATCATCATGCATCCATATGTTGTATTGTTGTTTTGTCTGGTTTGGTTATTTATTGTGGTATATGCTTGCAACGTGTAGATTGCGAGAGTTGCGGTTGTTGTTCGTGTGAGAACCGTGGTTGTTACGGTTGCGACTGAGTCGAGTGCGTGAACGACTCCAATTTCTGTCAAGGCAAGTGACACACATGATCCTACTATTTTAATATATGCATGAGAGTTTTATTGTAGCTATGCATTAGTAGGAGTTGTGTGTTATCGCTATGCTAGATTGCTTCACTAACACCCAAGTGGAGCGATCATATGTTACCCCTAGATTGTAGCAATCCTTATGCTAGGCAAACATCATAATGTTAGATTGCTTAGCCATTCTCTAGATATCGTGGTTGGGATTATTATCATGTTAAAGAATTACTCGCTATTTTAATTGCTTATCAAAACAACATGATACTTAATTAACCACTGGGCGGATTGCTAGCATGTCAGCAGAGTACAAATTTTGGTGGGACCGCCGCCCAGTATCTTGATATGATGTTTATTTTCTTTATGTAGTTGTTCTTGCGTGCAGCCGTGTTTCATATTAGTATGGGCTAGACATAATTTGTATGTTGTGGTGACTCGAACCCAACGTGTCCAGAGATGTAGAATAGTGGTAGGATGGTCCGGCTCGTGGAGGGTTTGGGAATCTACTTCTTATGAGTTATGGCTTAATCGTCTTTTCTTCCGTGGTACTAATGGTGTATCATGGTGTTTGGGGTAGATTGGGCAACACGGGTAAATGGCACAAACCTCGCGAGGGTTAAAACTAAGATCTTAGCCGTGTTCCATTGGGTAGGAACAATTCAAAAACTAGATGAGAAACATGACATATCTCGTTCATTTTGTTTTATTGATTACTACCAATTTGACTATGGGTTATTGGAGAAGTGCCTGATGGTGTTTCAGCGTGCTAATCCAAAAAAAGGTAGGAGCACTTTGCTATCAACCAAAGTGTCCAATTATGTGCAAAACTACTTTCTATTAAAAGATAGAACAAATGCATTTATGCAAAATAGACTACAAACTCCACCAGCCAAATATGCATGTAGACTAGCACTTGCTATTTATATACCACCATAGTGTCACTTGCCACCATTGCTCAGAATGATCTGACCTCCATTTGGGGGCTGCATATTCCAACGTGCAGGTTGTTCGTATTCGGATTGATCGATGTAGGTCTCGTGACTCCACTCAACATGTTTGTTCGCCTGTGGCACAAATTGAAGATTGGAGCTCTACTACTTGTTATTTGGTACTTGTATAATTGTGCTAGCTTCCGCTATGCAACTTGTAAAGAATTTTGTACTCTGGATTATTCGCTAGATATGAGATACATTTGCTTATTTGGATATTTATCTAGTTGTGTGTGCTGGTGAATGGTCCAGGGGCCAGTACTACACGCAACAGTATAGCCTGTGTTGGGCTATACTACTACAGATGGTATCAGAGCAATGTGTTGACTGTAGGAACGAGACCTTAGAAAATGGATTAGGAAAAGCCATAGGGTAAAAACTTATTTTTTTAATCATTTATACATTCTTGATTTGACTCTATTCTTGTAATCTTCTCATCGTTATCTCCTATTTCCATCTCTTCTTTTCAAATCATAGTGGAGATTCCCATAGAGAAGAAGATTCAATTCAATATAAAGGAGATTAACTTCAAGATAGAGAAGAAGGCTTACTACAAGAAGGAAACACGATGCAGCTACTGGAGCTATGTGAAGACACTAGGTTGCCCACCATATAGGTTCCTAGTTATCGAGATCGTGTTAGGTGTTGACCATATCCTAATTAGATGATATGGCAATGATAGTCCGCGTATTTTCAACCGTTTTGATTTAAAAAAATTATGGATATTTTCGCAGGAATCTATATCCTATTTTTGAAAACTATTTTATAGTATTTGGATTGCTTATACATCGATTGTTAAGTCTTGCTTTGTTCATATATAGTATGGGTAGATATTTTCTTTAGTCCTATCCGTCTAAACTTATCTATTCCTAACCCATAGATCCCTCCCCGTCGCGATCCCAACCGCAACAACGAGGAGGGAGAGACAAACAACAACAACATGGAGAACGCAGTGACCCAACTAGCCCAAGTGATGGACCAGTACATCGCCCACAACAACCCACCACCACCGCCACCACCAGAGGTGCATATGCTCACTCGCTTTCTGAGATTGAGGCCAGCAAGGTTCTCAAGTGCTCCTGAACCCATGATAGCCCTTGACTGGCTGCGATCAGTGAACAAAGACCTAGTGACTGTTGGATGCAACGATGAAGAGAAAGTAAGGTTTGCTGCCCACTTGCTAGAAGGACAAGCTGCTTCTTGGTGGGACAACTACCAGATAACCCATCCTATTGCTGATGTTACCTAGGAGATGTTCGAGGAAGGATTTAAGAATGCACATGTCTCAACTGGAGTGATGAGTCTGAAGCGGAGGGAGTTTCGTAACTTGTGCCAGTACCAGCGCTCTGTCACTGAGTATATTGTTGAATTCAACAACCTAGCTCGCTACGCTTCGGAAGATGTGGACACAGACGCCAAGAGGCGCGAGAAGTTTCTGGATGGACTGAATGATGATCTGGCTATACAACTCTCAGTAGTTCACATTACCAACTTCCAAGAACTCATTGACAAGGCTGTCATTCTAGAGGGAAAGTACCAACAAGCGGAGAAACGCAAGAGGAAGCACAATGGTGGCAACCACATATCTGGATCACATCAGAGGGTCCGTACTCACCATGACAGTATTGGAAGTTCTGGATCCCATATGCAAGAAGGTAATGGGCATAATCAAAGTGAAGGAAACAAACAGAAGCATGATGGAGGGAACAACCACAACCATAGCGACTACAAAGGCAACAATCAGGATGGAAACCAAGACCATCGTAATAGAGGCAATGGCCATAACCGCAACAACAACCATACATGAAGGAAGGATCTCATTCAAGTGGAATGCTTCAAGTGCAAGAAGATGGGACACTATGCAAACGATTGTTCGGAGAAGATAACTGATAGAGGATCCAAACCAAACCCGTTCCGGAAGGCAACTGCGAACCATACGAACGTGGAGGAAGTATATGATGCAGCAGACTCTATGGCTGGTATGTTCTTCATCATATCATAGCCCACAATAGTAATTATCAATACCCGTGCATCACAGTCATTCATATCAATTGCTTCCACGGATAAGAGTTAGCAACCTACTCCACACATATTGTTGATGATACCAAGTAGATTTCTCTTAAGGGGGTTAGCCTAGATATTGACCGTAGGAAAACCCATCCACACCTATTTCTTAGCCATTCCAAATCTCCGGACGAGATTCATCTTAAGTGGGTTAGTTTGTAACATCCCAAATTTTTTATTTGGAATGTTTTGCATTTAGAGTATAAACATAGCATGGCATCATTTCAAAACTTGCATTTTAGTGTTGCATTTTAAACCCCAAAACAAAATCATGATTTAAAAAGCTCAAAATCCTCCTATAAGGCGTTTATAAGCTAAAGGATAATTAAATATTTTATTTTGCCTCAAATTACTTAATAATAGTAAAATATGATAGAGTTTTAAATTTCAAAATTTTAGAAATTGGTTTGACTCAATTTGGCTTTGTATTTTAAAAGTTATAAACAAAATGGTTTTGTTAAAAAAAAAAACCGGCCGTCCGAGCCAGCCCAGCGCACGCGCAGATGGGCCGGCCCAGCGGTCAGCGCAGGAGGCAGTACCAGCGTACCATGGATGTTTCCGGTACAATTTCCGTTTTTATTTGACCTATCTTCATTCAAACTCATATATCTTTTTGTTGGAGAGTCCAAATTCGAATCCGCTTCTTTCTACTTGTTCCCTACTCCAAGGAGGAACTTTCCACCGACCTCCCCACCTATAAATACCCTAGCCCCGGCCGCGAGGTCGCCCTAAACTCGAACCTCCAATTTCAGATCTGTTTCGTCGTATTTTACTCGCCACGGTCCATGAGTTGCTCGGTTGACGTTCAAGTCTTTACGAGAGTTTTAGATATTGTCGATACCGATCCATCCCAAGAAACCTCACCTCTTTTCATCCACCACAACCGGAGAATTTCAAGATCTACTCTCTCAGATCTGAAGCGGCAAACGTTCAATTACTCTTCAACCGTTCGTCCGTTTTTGCTCAAATTTTTACAGTAGTTGTATCTCATCATTATCTATCACTTTTGTTCGTTGACTTTTTCGATTTGAGCTACAGATCTGTTTATATAATTCTGATCTACTTTTGTCTACTGGAGTAACTCGAAATTTCAAATCTATACTTTTTTCTTGTTCATCCAAAAAGTTGTCATTGGGTGTTTTATTTACTTTTTATGATCTTATTAGTATGTTAAATTTAGATCTATCTTTTTATGAACTTTATTTTGATAAGATCTTTTAGATAGTTAATTAACCCTATTTAATTTGGTTAAACTGCTTATTTGCCTCTTGTTGCATTACAAACTTTTTCATGCATCATATATTGTTTAGGCAACCAGATAACTAGTAAATTAGTTGTCTTGCATTATTAAATCATCATGCATCCATATATTGTATTGTTGTTTTGTCTGGTTTGGTTATTTATTGTGGTATATTCTTGCAACGTGTAGATTGCGAGAGTTGCGGTTGTTGTTCGTGTGAGGACCGTGGTTGTTACGGTTGCGACTGAGTCGAGTGCGTGAACGACTCCAATTTCTGTCAAGGCAAGTGACACACATGATCCTACTATTTTAATATATGCATTAGAGTTTTATTGTAGCTATGCATTAGTAGGAGTTGTGTGTTATCGCTATGCTAGATTGCTTCACTAACACCCAAGTGGAGCGATCATATGTTACCCCTAGATTGTAGCAATCCTTATGCTAGGCAAACATCATAATGTTAGATTGCTTAGCCATGCTCTAGATATCGTGGTTGGGATTATTATCATGTTAAAGAATTACTCGCTATTTTAATTGCTTATCAAAACAACATGATAATTAATTAACCACTGGGCGGATTGCTAGCATGTCAGCAGAGTACAAATTTTGGTGTGGACCGCCGCCCAATATCTTGAGATGATGTTTATTTTCTTTATGTAGTTGTTCTTGCGTGCAGCCGTGTTTCATATTAGTATGGGCTAGACATAATTTGTAGGTTGTGGTGACTCGAACCCAACGTGTCCAGAGATATAGAATAGTGGTAGGATGGTCCGGCTCGTGGAGGGTTTGGGGATCTACTTCTTATGAGTTATGGCTTAATCGTCTTTCCTTCCGTGGTACTAATGGTATATCATGGTGTTTGGGGTCGATTAGGCAACACGGGTAAAGGGCACACACCTCGCGAGGATTAAAACTAAGATCTTATCCGTGTTCCATTGGTTAGGGACAATTGAACAACTAGATGAGAAACATGACATATCTCGTTCATTTTGTTTTATTGATTACTACCAATTTGACTATGGGTTATTCGAGAAGTGCCTGATGGTGTTTCAGCGTGCTAATCAAAAAAGGGTAGGAGCACTTTGCTATCAACCAAAGTGTCCAATTATGTGCAAAACTAATTTCTATTAAAAGATAGGACAAATGCATTTATGCAAAATAGCCTACAAACTCCACCAGCCAAATATGCATGTAGACTAGCACTTGCCATTTATATACCACCATAGTGTCACTTGCCACCATTGCTCAGAATGATCTGACCTCCATTTGGGGGCTGCATATTCCAACATGCAGGTTGTTCTATTCGGATTGATCGACGTAGGTCTCGTGACTCCACTCAACATGTTTGTTCGCCTGTGGCACAAATTGAAGATTGGAGCTCTACTACTTGTTATTTGGTACTTGTATAATTGTGCTAGCTTCCGCTATGCAACTTGTAAAGAATTTTGAACTCTGGATTATTCGCTAGATATGAGATACATTTGCTTATTTGGATATCTATCTAGTTGTGTGTGCTGGTGAACGGTCCAGGGGCCAGTACTACACGCAACAGTATAGCGTGTGTTGGGCCGTACTACTACACCCGTGCGAGCAACCCAGCGGAGCGCCACCACGTCCAAGTTCTTCACTGCGCACCGCGGATCTACGCGCCACCGTGCCACCACATCTTCCTCGCGCCGCCCTTCACTGAGCTTTCCGCTACAGCCACCCTGCCACGGCGTCTATCTTCCGTGCCGCCGCCGTGCTCCTTCGCCCTCTGCGCCCCGAACAGCTTCTCACGCCCGAAGGCATCTCGGAGGCGCCGAGATCATCAAGCCGCGAGATGGATATCGAAGCCGTGGAGGAAATCGAGCTCGAGGGACCGCATCCACGCGCGGTGCGTGGTACGGACCCGAAGTTGAAGATGATGATATAACCTGGTTGATGAACACTAGCCGCATCCCGGCCGGAGTGGTGTGCCGGGTTCCCGAGGGGGAAATCGAGCCCGTGCCGCAAGACGACGAGTACATGGTATTTCTCGGCCACTTCATGCGCGGTTTTGGCCTCCCTCTTTATCATTTTATGCACACATTCCTTCTCCATTTAGGCCTTCAGACGCATCACCTTGCTGCCAACGTGATTACCTACCCGTCTTGCTTTGTCACTTTCTCGGAGGCCTATCTCGGCCTCCTTTCCACCGTAGAGCTTTGGAGTAAATATTTGAACTTTCGCAAGCAAGTTCTTGCCAACAAAGCCAATCCAAACGCTCCAAAGCGCATGGCACAGTGCGGCACTGCGATGATAGTTCCGCACCTGGGATCCAAGCTTCCTTGGACTCGGGTTTAGAGTCCTGCCGAAAGTGGCAGCGGGGATTCTTCTACGTGAAGAATCCCGAGAATATGGATCTGATCGATCTTCCTACTTATCACTCTGACCCTACCACCGAGATGGTGCACTGGGATTACAACCCGAAGAAGAGCGTTCCTGAGGTGAACCTCATTCATGGTCGACTTTAACAACTTGTCCGAGCTAGACGACAAGGAGACGATATACTCGCCACCTGGGTAAGCCGCTAGGTTCTGCCACTCAAGCGCAGAACCCACAAGATGTGCTGGATGAGCGGGCACCGAGATCCCACCCGAACCACCACCTTCGAGCTTAGCAAGAAGGAGGTGGCTGCATGGGTCAAGCCGATTGCCAGGAGCGGTCTCGGCCAAGACTGGACGTAGGGGCTCAAACCATACAACAGAGAGAAACGAGCGCCCAACGTAAGTATTTCATACCAAGCCGAGTTAGATTCATCTCGGTGTTATCTGACATGACCTATTCTTGAAGCTGATGCTTTGTGTTTCGCATGTGCAGCTCTTTTCCCGCCAGCTGGAAGAGGACGGCGGAACCCCCTCGGACCACTAGGATGAGGACCGGACCAAGGACGACATGAAGGAGTTCAACGAGGACGATAATCTCCCCATCCCGGACGCCCTGCTCGCCGCCCAAGCCGGTAAGTTCTGGGTTCCAGTATCCATTCGATACTGGTCCGATGACGACAAAGATGATGATGATTGCATTCTTTTAGAGATACCTGACCCATCCTCGATCTTATTCGCTTATCCTCTGCCATCGGTCTCAATTGATCCGGGAGAGCAGGTGGTAGAGGCGAGAGATGTAGCCATGGCCGCCCCCGTGGAAGAGAGAAGGAGGACCGGGAGTGGCGCACTTGCTCATGCGTTCAAAAAGCTCAAGAAGAAATCCGGGAACAAGGTCACGACCAGCCGAAAACCCAAGCGGCATGGGTCAAAGGGGTAAGTCAGTTCCGAGATTCTTTATGTTTGCATTTTCTTTACTCCTTTGCTTCTCTGCCCGAGGTGATTCAATTGTATTTGGTTTTCCTTGTTTCCCTTCTTCTCTTGTAGTGACCCGATTGACATTGAGATTACCGAGATGCCTACGTTCACCATGACCCCGAAGCTTCGGTGAAACCGAGTACCAGGCTCCCTACTATGATCCAGCTTCCAGATGCGAGTGGCTATATCGACCTCGACGCCGAGGACTCGGAAGCCAACGCCATGGATATACCCAAGATGCCGATCCCGGAGAGGGAAGACCAAGACCTCGGTGCCGACGACATGGGCGCCGAGATGGAAAACAATGAGGCTTCGGAACGCTCGGAGCCGTCCACAGAGCAACATCAAGAGCAGCAGCATCAAGAAGATCCAGCGCATCAACTAGCCCCGCCAGCAGCAACAACAACACCACCAACACAACGGAGAGCACCGGCACCACCAACCACACCTTCTACCACCTCGGCAGCAATAGAAACAACAGCAGCAACACCAACAGGTCCAACAGCGACAACAACATGCCCAACAACCACTCCCCCAGCAACAACAGCAGAACCAACACCAACCGTGACAGCAGTACCACCAACAGGCCCAACAGGAACTCCTCCTCCCACTCGGCAGCGACCTGCAGTCTAGTATGCGCCCTTGCAAGGTAGCACCTATTGGTCAAGTTTGAGCTTGTTGGTCCCCAACCAAGTTGGGTCCTAAGAGGTTAGTCACAATAGGCTTGGCAATCCAAATGGTTCTTTTCTTGACACCACACTTTGAGTACCAACATATTTGGCAAACACATTGCCCAAATTATCCTTCCGAATGGAATACACATCATCAATTATGATAGGGTTGGATAATGTACCATTAGTGCATGAAGAAGCAAGATGGCCCTTTTCACGACATAAGTAGCAACAACGACTCCTTCCATTCTTCTTAGTTGATCTCTCAACTTGATAAGAATTAGCTTGAGTCTTCATGGCAGTTAAGAGGCCTTTCTTCAACTTGAAGTTGAGATTGAGGTTGAACTTGTGGCCGCTTCCCTTGTTGCTTCTTGCTAAGTTTGTTCTTCTTCTTCAAAGGGCATGATCTAACATGATGTCCTTCAACCTTGCACTTGAAGCAAACAATCTTGGCCAAATTCTTGTCTTGTCATGGCCCTTCATCTTGTCGACCTTGGACTTGTTCTTGTGATTGGAAATGAATCCAAGCCCTCTCTTGTCATTGGGGGATTTTTGGACACTCAACATATTGTCAAGTGTGGACTTCCCTTTATGACACTTCTCCAAGTCTTTATCCAATGAAGTGACTTGGGCCTTGAGATCTTTTATTCTCTCTACATGGTTAGTATCAACACAAGAGCTAGAGGAAGTAGATGCATCATTATTAGAGCAACAAGGTAAGGAAAGCAATTAATCATAAGATGTGGGAACATCATGAGAGGATGAATTACTAGGACTAGCACAAGGCAATATAGTATTTAGAGTAGATATTGTGCATTTGTCCACATGAGGCTCACAAGATGTTACCTTAGTTAAAATAGCCTTATGAGCCAATTTTAGCCTCTTGTGGGAGACTAGAAGATCCTTATGAGAGCTTGAGAGCTTTTCATGAGTTTGTTCCAATTTCCCATAACTACTAGTTAGCAACTCAAGTTGAGCCCGTAGCTCAACATTCTCCTTTAATGTGGATGCTTCACAATAAATAGAGTTAGTAGCACAAGCATCAACATTTTTAGCTTTGAGGTCATTAGCATGAGCAAGAGATAATTCATTGTCCCTTCTAAGCTTAGAAACGCTAATAGCATATGTTTCTTCTAGACTATATAGTTTCTCTTCAAGAGAAGATCTAAGGGACTGCTCTTTCTCAAAAGCCTTTTCAAGCTCTTTGTCCTTGATAGAATGACTACCACTATGACTTTCCAAAGTCACGATGATATCCTCCTTTTCATCTATAAGAGAGTTAGCCTTATCAAGTTGTTCTAGGAGAGCATTCACATTTTCTTTGGTATGATCAACAAGGCTTGATAACCATAAGCCTAATTTCTTAGATGCTTCATCAACCTCCTTACCAACATCATCATCACTACTATCATCATAAGATATATCGGGGTTCAAAGTGGATGATACCTTTGAATCCTTGGCCATGAGGCAAAATGTGGTAGATGGTGATAGATAATTACTTGAGGCACCACTCAAGTCCACATATTGTTCCATAGAGAGTTGGGTTTCCTTTACATTGTTAGCCATACAAATACTAGAGGAAACACAATCATTTTTATGATGGGAACAAGATAAACCAAGCATATCATCATGAGATTTAGTCAAGCAATGTCGACATGATATGCAAAGACTATGATACAAGAATGTAAAACATTTTTGGTTCTAGTTGTGTTTAAGTCCAAAGATGAGGCATGCCAATAAGATAGAGATGAAGGATAATCAAGAATAAGCTCATTATCATTATTGCAAAGCCTATCACTACTCACCATCTCATTAGTTTGTGGCTTATAACATGTTGGTGAAGTAGAAGAAGTTGAGAACACATCACGACCACAAGTGGAGGGATAACAATCATCTTCTCCAACATTGGACACACCATATTTATCTTGAAGCTTTGTCCATAACTCATGAGCATTCCCGATAGGAAAGAGTGGTTTAATAACTACAAGGCTCACAAGAAGGAAAAACGCATTAATTGCAAGAGCATCGAGATATAAGTTTTTCTCTTCCTATAAAGTTGGATTTTGAGGATCCTTTGGAGGAGAAAAACCCATCTCTACAATTTGCTCCATATGTGGGTCCTTGACCCGAAAATAAATAAGCATGCGAAATTTCCAAACATCATAGTTTGTGCCATCGAAATGAAATGTGGGATCGTGCACTAATTCACTAAGCGACATCATTACTCTCAAGGAGGTGAGGCCTAATAATGGGAGCCCTGGCTCTGATACCAATTGAAAGTAGAAGGATGCCGCCTAGATGGGGGGGGGGTGAATAGGCGCTTTAAAATAATTACGATTTAGGCTTGAGTAAATGCGGAATAATACTAGCGTTTAATTTATCAAGCACAAAACCTATGCAAGCTAGCTTTACCTATGTGCACCAACAACTTATTGTAGGCATGATATACAAATATGAGATAGCAAGATAGATGACTTCAAGCATGATGGCTATCACAAAGGTAAATGCGTAAGTAACGAGCTAGAGTATAGAAATAACTGAATCACAAGGAGACACCGGTGTGATTACCGAAGTTCCTTCCCAAAGGAAGTACGTCTTCGTTGGAGAGGTGGGGATCCACCTAGGCGCTCCTCAATAGCACGGATGTGCACACCTTATTCTCTTTGAGCTTCTCCGGTGAGGGAGATGCTCGTTTCCACTATGAGGTAGACTTGAAGGCGTTGACCAAACGTTACACGGTGTTGAGGCTATCTCCAAAACTCAATTGGAGGCTCTCAACGAAGCTTATTGCAACGAGGTGGAAGAACCAAGCACTAACCGTCTAGGGTGCTCAATACACCCAAGAGGAAAAATCTCTCCGGTGACCAAGCACCCAAGAGTAAGAAGCTCACGAACTTCTCTTTCACGAATCTCATGGGGAACTCAAACCGATGCACCTAATGCAATGGCAAGAACATACAAAGTGGTTAAGAACTTCTCTCCCGAATTCCACCAAAGCAACTAATGCTATGGAGGGAGGAAGGAGGAAGAACAAGGAAAACAACAAATGAATCCCTAGATCTAGATCCAATAGGTTCCCCTCACAAAGAGGAGGGATTGATTGGTGAAGTGGTAGATCTAGATCTCCTCTCTCTTTTCCCTCAAGTGGAAGCAAGAAACATTGGAGGGATTGAGAGATAGAAAGCTTTTGG
Organism: Alopecurus myosuroides; assembly: GCA_028641055.1. Lineage (NCBI taxonomy): Eukaryota > Viridiplantae > Streptophyta > Magnoliopsida > Poales > Poaceae > Alopecurus > Alopecurus myosuroides. The sequence goes on from CM054057.1 coordinate 31,658,324, forward strand.
AGGTCAAAAATGGAGGTCAAACTTGCCTAAAAGGTTAGGGAACCATTGGGGAAGAAGGCCCCTTAAATAGGTCACCCAAATATCCAACCGTTGGAGGAAAAATCGCACAGGGGAGGAACCTCTGGTGAAACCACCGGAACCTCCGCCCCCCAGATGAGTTAGAACACCAAAAGGGCTGGAAAACTTCCCCAGGAACCAGAACCTAAGGTGATTTCACCGGAGGTTCCTCCAACATCATCCCGAAAGGGTTTCCGGCGGAGCCAGCACCGGAACCTCCGGTGCTGGAAAAACTGCAGAACACCCGATATGATAAGGGTCGTAACTATTGCATCCGGACTTCGTTGTCGATGTTCTTGGGCTCGTTGTAATCGCAATGAGGAGAACTACAAAAATATGAAGAGAAAGATCATAGTAAGAAAAGGGAATATAAAACCAAATGATGAAAGGTTTGGCCTATCAATAAAGGACAACCATTAGAAACCTCCAACAACAAAAATGAGATAAGTTTTTCGTACGAAATTCATTTTTAATGAACTTGAGCTTGAGATGAAGAACATGACAAGCTCTAAAACCTTACATGGATAAAACCCAAATAAGAACCAATAAGGATTATGCCATGTATACAATGGGTTGAGCTCTCTACGATAGATACGATCAAGATATGCATTCAAGAGCCCCTCTTGATAGTACGGTTATCTATCCTATAATCCGGTCTCCCAACTAGCATAATGAGACCGGTAAAATAGAAACCCTATCTAAGTCATAACTTTGCCTTGCACAATCCCATTGAGATAGATGATGACTATCTTGACTCTCTCAAGTTGGATCTTCTTTCTTGATCGTGCTTGCTAGCACATGCTCCGCTTGATGAAGACTTGCAAGTTGCTCCCCCATACAACACTATGGGAGAGGATAGCTCCCCCATACACAATTATGGGAGAGACCCTTAATGGAAAATCTTCACGAGGCCACAAAATACAAAAGGGTGGCAAGCATCAAGCATAGGATTTCTTCTAGATGCTTCACTTGAGCTTCCACGTCAAGCTAGGTGACGAACACCGCTTGACGATGACATAGACCATGGGCTATATGAAATCTTCATTTTTGTTCATGCCCATGGAAAGATACCTAACCACACATAGATATGCCATACACACATATATGGGTTAGATCACAAAGCTATATTGACAATTTCTATACATACCATGAGATACACAATCCCACTTGGTACATCTTGTAGCTTTGTGTGTTGATCACTAGCTTGATCAACCTTGTATCTTTTCATCTCACTAAAAATGATGATGTATTGAAGATAACCATGAAGGATAACCTAATAATTATCCTCAAGACACACTAGCAATAAGCTCAACTCAAACCATGACCATTCTTCATATAAATCCTTAAATATAACAATGGCCATCAAGGAAGCTAATAGAGTTCAACACATGAACTCCATTATTTCCTATGGACAAGATCTACAAGGATAACTCAATGCAAACATTAGTCCATAAGGATTTTCATTAATTACCAAAACCACATATGGGGGCACCATGCACTTTCAGTGGGCCCGCGTCTGGGCATGGTGAGGAGCCTCCGGGCTCCGTCTCCGCCTCGTTTACGGCTCATAATTTTTCATATTTTCCAAAAAACAGTAAAAATAAAAGTTGGAAGATGTTTCGCGAACATTTTCTTACCAAAACTGATACCTGTTCGAAAACTGACTCTGTAGTTTCTGAAATATGCTTCTTAATAAATTCCTCCGGGATCATGGCTTGAATACAATAAACATTTTCATTATAAGGATCTCTAGAAATATAATGCTTGAGTCTTTGTCCATTCACCACTTGTGAAGTGTTGTCTCAAGGGAAACAATTTTAATTTCCCCTGAACGATATACCTCTTCGATAACAAAAGGTCCTTCCCACCTCGAGAGTAATTTTCCTGCAAAAAATCTGAGACTAGACCTATACAATAGCACTTTCTCACTAACATGAAATTCTCTTTTAATAATTCTCTTATCGTGCCACCTTTTAACTTTCTCTTTGAAGAGCTTTGCATTCTCATATGCTTCACTCCTCCGTTCATCTAAAGAACGCAAGTCAAGCAACCTTTTCTCACCAGCAAGTTTAAAATCTCTATTTAGGTCTCTCACTGCCCAATAAGCTTTGTGTTCTAATTTTAAAGGCAACTAACAAGATTTTCCATAAATAATTTTGTAAGGAGACATACCCATGGGATTTTTATAAGCAGTTCTATAAGCCCACAGAGCATCATTTAATTTACTAGCCCAATTTTTCCTAGATTTGTTAACAGTATTTTGCAACATAGACTTGATTTCTCTATTTGATAATTCTACTTGGAAACTGGTTTGAGGATGATAGGGTGAGGGAATTCTATGATTAACATCATATTTAGCAAGAGTCTTTCTAAAACCACCATGAATAAAATGAGAACCCCCATCAGTCATAAGATATTTAGGCACACCAAACCTAGGGAAAATAATGTCTTTAAGCATTTTTAATGAGGTTTCACCATCAACACTTTTAGTAGGTATATCTTCTACCCATTTAGTAACATAATCAACAACAACAAGAATATGAGTGTAGCCTTTTGAAGGAGGGAAAGGACCCATAAAGTCAAAACCCCAACAATCAAACGGTTGAATAACAAGAGAATAATTCATAGGCATTTCATTACGTCTAAAAATATTTTAAACCATTTGACATTTATCACAAGATAAAATAAACTTTCTAGCATCTTTAAAGAGAGTAGGCAAATAAAAACCTGATTGTAGAACCTTATGTGCAGTCCTATCTCCAGCGTGATGTCCTCCATAAGCACTACTATGACATTTTCTCAATATCTCTCGTTTTTCATTTTTAGGAACACATCGTCGCATAATACCATCAACACCTTCTTTATATAAGTGTGTGTCATCCCAAAAATAATGCCTCAAATCATAGAAGAATTTCTTCTTTGCTGAGCTGTAAATGTAGGAGGCAAATACTTGGAAACAATAAAGTTATCATAATCAGCATACCATGGACTCTCTTGAGAGCTCACTTTAATTGCAGCCAACTGTTCATTAGGAAAACTATCATTAACAGGAATAGGATCATCAGAGATATTTTCTAATCTAGACAAATTATCAGCAATAGGATTTTCAAAAACCCTTCCTGTCCACAATATGTAAATCAAATTCTTGTAAAATAAGCACCCATCTAATAAGCCTAGGCTTAACATCTTTCTTTTCCATAATGTACTTAATAGCAGCATGATAAATATGAATAGTAACTTTAGAATCAACAAGTATACTGCCTAAATTTATCACAAGTAAAAACTACAGCTAGGAACTCTTTCTTAGTGGTAGCACAATTCTTTTGATCAGCATCAAGAGTTTTACAAGAATAATGAATAACATTTAACTTCTTATCCACCCGCTGTCCAAGAACAAAACCTACAACATAATCACTAGCATCACACATAATTTAAAACGGAAAATTCCAATCAGGGTGCAGAATAATAGGGACGGATATTAAAGCCTTCTTTAAAATTTTCAAAAGCTTATTTACAATCTTCATCAAAAACAAATTGTACATCCTTTTGAAGAAGATTAGCAAGAGGTTTTGATATTTTATAGAAATCTTTAATAAACCTTCTATAGAAACCAACATGACCAAGAATACTACGAATACCTTTGACATCCCTAGGACAGGGCATTTTCTCAATGGCTTCAACTTAAGCTCTATCAACTTCAATACCTCTTTCAGAGATTTTATGTCCAAGAACAATTCCTTCATTAACCATAAAATGGCATTTCTTCTAATTAATAACAAGATTAGTCTCCTCACATCTCTGCAAAACTTTATCAAGATTCTGCAAACAATTATCAAAAGAAGTTCCATAGACGGAGAAATAATCCATGAAGACTTCCACTATTTCTTCACAAAACCATGAAAGATTGCAGACATGCATCTTTAAAAAGTAGCAGTTGCATTACATAAACCAAAAGGCATACGTCTATAAGCATAGGTTCCATAAGTACAAGTGAAAGTTGTTTTCTCTTGACCAGGCTTTCTAACAGCAATTTGAGAGAACCCAGAATAACCATCAAGAAACCAGAAATGAGTTTTCTTAGACAGCCTTTCTAACATTTGATCAATAAAAGGCATAGGATAATGATCTTTGTTAGTAACTTTGTTAACCTTCCCAAAATCAATGCACATCCTATAACCAACCACTACTCTTTGAGAAATAAGTTCATTATTTTCATTTGGCACAACAGTCATCCCTACTTTCTTAGGGACACAATGCAAAGGACTAACCCATCTACTATCAGCAATATGATAAATAATACCAACATCAAGGAGTTTAAATACCTCATTTCTTACCACATCCTTCATCTTAGGATTTAAATGGCGTTGATGTTCAACAACTGGCTTTGCACCAGGTCCAATATTAATAGCATGCTGACATAGCACCTCCGTGTTTCCTCAATATTCCCAATATATCTACTCTTCTTTACCATAAAGTTTAGAACTAATAATAAGAGGATATAATTTCTTATCATCAATATGAGAATATTTAAGATTGTCAGGCAAAGGATTTAAATCAAAAACAGGGTCCTCCTTGGGTGGTTATGTGATACCCCAAGTCTTCCACCGTAAATTATGTTTCAACATCGCTAGCTGATGTAGGAAAATCTTGTCAATTTCATTTCTTTCTTCCATAAAGACATAACTTTCGTGGTCTTCCATGTATTGCTGCAAAGGATTGTTAGGAGCAAGAGCAATAGCAACCAATTGTTCAACTCTATAATTCTCATTAGTTAATTCAGCTTCATAATGTGTTTTAGCAAATTTAGAGAAATTAAATTCATAAGACTCTCCATCAAACTTTGTTAAGGATTTTCTCCTTTTTACAATCTATAACAGCACCCCAAGGGTTTAAGTAAGGTCTACCAAATATAATAGGACAAGTATCACTAGCAGAAGTTCCTAGTACTAGAAAATCAGCAGGATATTTAGTTTTACCACATAAGACCTCCACATCTATAACAATACCAATCGGATAAATAGTTTCCCTATTAGCAAGTTGAATAATCACATCAATGTCTTCAAGTTCACAAGAACCAATTTCATGCATGATTTCTTTGTAAAGCTCATAAGGAATAGCACTAGAACTAGCACCAATATCACACAAACCATAATAGCAATGATCACCTATCCTAACAGATAGCACAGGAACACTAGGTTTCCTAGATTTACTAGGATGAGAGACAATATTAGAAGCATCTTCACAAAATATAATGTGTCCCTCTTCTACATTTTCAGAAACAAGGTCCTTTACTATTGCTATTGTAGGCTCTACAGTTATTTGTTCCTCGGGTTCTACAGGTTTCCTTGCACTTTTATTAACCACACTAGCTAACATAGAATGTTCTTTTACCTTAGCAGGGAAAGGAATTTTCTCAATATAAGGTTCAGGCACAATAGAATCAACGGTATGAACTTCTATATTTCTAGCAGGAACACAATTAACAGTATCTTTATAAGGTGCATGGTACTTATTCCATTCCTCTTTAGGAATATCAATATAAGAAGCAAAAGCCTTATATAAGTTTGCAACAACTTGAGAATCAAGACCATAAACAATACTAACATTATGAAAATCATCGGATGACATAAACGTTTTAATGCATTCATAATCATAATTTATACCTGACTTTCTACCTTTGTCATTCTCCCATCCTTCAGTGTTTTCTTGAATACGGTAAAGAATATCCCATTTAGCTTCATCCTTGATACGTGTAAATGATCCAGAACAAGAAGCATCCAATAAATCCTTATCATGAAGAGAAAGCCTCGCATAGAAATTATTAATAACAATATTAGTGGGGAGCTCATGAATGTGGCATTTGAGCATTAGTAACTTCAATCTACCCCATGCTTGGGCAATACTCTCTCCATCATGAGGCCAAAAATTATATATATATAATTACGATCTCTATGAATTTCACTCGGAGGATATAATTTAGAATAAAAGAGAGGCACAATTTCCTCCCATCCAATAGTCTGGCTATTTTTTAGCAGTTAGAACCATTCAGCGGCCGAACTGTCAATGATATAAAGAATAATTTCCTCTTCACTTGGTCCATTGTAATACCTACATACTTGCACAACTCGCATAATTCATGTAAAAAGAGCAAATGATCACCATGATGGAAAGTTCCATCACCTGAATAGCAGTTATTCGTAACATGTTTTAACAATCTTTATAGGTATTTTATAAGGATCCAAATCATCAGGCGGTGGGTCACTTACTACCCTAGCAGTGGCAGCAGTACCGGCAAATAAGGACTCAAAAGGAGATCCAAACATAGTGTAATAAAGCAGTAGACAGTAATAAAAACAACACTTACAACAAAATTTATAAATTCCACTTCCCAATAGCGCTTCACTCCCCGGCAACAGCGCCAGAAAATAGTCTTGATGACCCACAAGTATAGGGGTGTATCGTATTACTTTCGATAAATAAGAGTGTCGAACCCAACGTGGAGAAAAATGTGTTGACAAGGAGTTTCGATGATGGAATAACTGTAAGTACTGAAAGATAAATTTGTAGGGTTTTTTTTATATTGCAGATAAATAAAGTGCGAGTAAATAAAATGCAGTAATAATAATTGCAGCAAGTGGCCTAATCCTTTCTTCAACAAAGGACAAACCGGTGGGTTTACTTATGATTAACAAACGTTCTCGAGGACACACATGAGGTTTCTGTCAAGTGCTTTTGTTTCATGCCGCTGAATAATATTTAATGTTTTGATAAGTGTTGTGTGGGTGAACCTATGCTAATGTACCATCCCATCCGAGACTAATACATACTTGTGATTATACCCCTTGCAAGCATCCACAACTACAAGAAAGTAATTAAAAATTAAATCTAACCACAACTTTAAACTCCAGGATCCTACGCTCCCTCGTGTAATGGTTTCCTAACGGGGGTTTAGGATTTTGTCACTCCTACAACCCCACAATTAGTAGCCAAATACATGATGCATTCCCCTAGTCCCATAAATGGTGAAGTATCATGTAGTCGATGTTCACATGACACCACTAGGATAATAACACCACAAGTTAAATATAAACCATTAAATATTACTCAACATTACTTCAGTACTTACAACTTGACTTATCCCAAGTCCTCAAGAACAACACGAACTACTCACAAGACATCATATGGATCATGATTAGAGGTGATTTAATGGTTATTAACAATCTGGACATAAACATAATCCAATGGTTTCACTCAATAGCATCAACTACAAGTAGTAATCAACACCGGGAAAGTTTCCTCTATGAAATAGACAAGATGCAACCCTAGATGTTACATCAGAACGGAGTGGAACCGAGGGTGCTGACGGTGGAGATGATGATGATGATTCTGATGAAGCCCGGAGTGATGACGGTGAAGATGGCGATGATTTCCCCTCTTCGGAGAGGAATTTACCCGGCAAATTTCTCCCTGCCAGAGAGCTTTTCTCTCTCGTGTGTTTTCCGCTCCGAGGCGGCGGCAGAATAATTCTTCGATGATGGTCTGGGGCTTAGGATTCCGTGGGGGTCAAGTACGGGAAAAACCTCGACCAGAGGTTGGCCAGGGTGGCCACACCACCTGGCAGCGCGACCAGGGGAAGGGCGCGCCAACCCTTGGTGTGGGCCCCTGGTGGTCCCCCTCCGGCTCCCCTTCTGGCTGGTGTCTTCCTCTGAACTTCTAAGATCCCCCCGGTGTCCCTCTTCTTCTTCTGAACTTCTTAAATATGGTATCTCGACGGTGCTTTTTCCATCATATTTCTGACTCCGGGGTTCAACACTCCAATTATTAGAAAAACATGCTAAATAAGTTAAATAACATAAGTATTATGCTCCAGTATGAAATATATCAATGAATAACAGCAAATTATGATATAAAATAGTTATAAAAAATGGACGTATCAGTGGGATGCTGTCAAGGTTTCGTGGAATATCATCGTCGCTGCGTGGGCTGTCACCACGGTGCCTGGCCTCTTTGCCTCTAGGGCGGTGAGGTGATCCTTTGTCCCCTGTTTTTGGTGACGTACTCTCGTGTCTACGAGGTGTTTAGTCCACCCGAGGTGTTTTATCAGCTTCAAGGTTTTTAGCGTTTTTGCGGTTCTGGGCGGCGATTGCCGCTCTGGCGATGCCCAATCCCCTTTGGCCTTGGCGATGCTGCTCCGCGGGAGGGTCATTTTCTGGCGGCTGGTTTTCCTTTAGATAGGTAGCGGCGGCTAGGACATCATTGGCGGGAGTCGTCAGGTGCATGTTGCCCTCATCGTCAACATGCATGAGGGAGGTCTTGAGAGTTTTAATGAACTCGCTGAGGGACCCCTGTTCCATGCGAGCGGTCTTTGAGGCGTATTTTCCATTCTTTATGGGCTGGTTTCCCGTTGAACGGGTTTTGGAGAGCTCCGCGCGGGGCGCACTCGAGGATTTCTCCACTTGCTTCCGCAATTCTAGTTCTTTGCGGGCTTCCGATAACTGTCGGATTTTCAGCAACATGTGGTAGTGGTATGCGGTCAGGTCCTCCTGGCTGGATCCGTATTCTAGCGGGTTGCTTGTGTGCACCGCTGTTTTCGCTTGACCCATGATGTCCGCGATATCCTAATATGCTGCCTTGCTGAGACGCTAGCTTCTGTTTCGACGGGTTCTTCGTCTAGCTCTGCCGTGCAGACGTGAAGCCATATATGACTTGTAAGTCCTTCGCATGGGCTAGCGGTTTTCACCGAGTTTGGAGGATTCATGGGCCACGATAGTGTGGAAGTCGCTCGTGTTACACCGGATGGAGCCGTCGTTGGGCTCCGCGTTGCTGAGTGGCGATTCTTGGGTCGCCGGACTCGAGACGGATTCATCGTCTGATCCGTTGATTGGAGATTGGTCGGGGAAGCGTAGGATCCCCTCCTTGCTAGCGCGGAAGTGGAGACTGCGAAACGTCATCTTGATGCCTTCTTGGAGTCCGCCGAACGTCGGGCGAGATTCCGGCGAGTGGGGCGCGCAGATGAACGACCCGAAGCGGATCGGCTCCGAAGGGGCCGAGACTCCTCGATTCCAGTCGAAGCTTGCTGAAGATGAAGCAGAAGATGCCGTGGATCCAACACCTGCCGTCCCCACGGTCGGCGCCAATTGTCGATGAGTCATGTCGACAAATCCCTCGGATGATCCGGTAGGGTTTCTGCAGCTCGGGCTGGCGTAGACGAGACACTGCAGTTAATCCTATCCTGGTATGAGTCCATCGACCTCAATGCTTTCAAGACCATGCGAGCCAAGTCCAAATGGTTCACAAATGAAGCCCACGTCCGAGCTCGCCAGAAAACCCACACCAGCCCGACTCCTACGCCGATACCAAGGAGTTCATCGATGGTCCCACCATGTCCGAGACCGAGGACAAGGACTAAGATGAGTATGAGGACGAGGAGGGCGACGATGCCGAAGAAGAAGCTGAGGAGAAAGAGGAATCCGAGGTGATCGAGGCCGAGGTCGATCTAGTTAGAATCACCGAGACGACCGCCACACCACCTGTTGAGACCGTCGTCAACAAGCTGGTCACCTCCGAACCTGCCCCCGAGTCCACCATCCCGGCGGGGACCGACACAGACTCCACTCCTTTGGCTGCGGCCAGAACTACTATCAAATATTCTCAAAACTTTATCAGATCCCCGGTATGCCGGATGAAGTTGTATGAAATACGTTTATCTTTTGCCACTCTATTTTAGTTAAGTTTGTGCAAGATTGGCTGAATGCCGGATTGCTTTCATTTGAGTCCATTTTCTTATCCACTCGGATTTTTTCTTCTCTACTCTTGCCTACCACTTGTGGCTTTTTGACAGTCGAGTCACAAGATTTCAAAATACAAGTTTATAATATTCACAACTCTGAGATAGGAACTAAAACTGCCCAACACTTAGCCAAAATAAGAGAAGCAACTTATGTCGGTTGATTAACTCTTTCTTTCCTTAGTAGTTTTTCATGTGATCATTGACCCTTATCTTGTTCTCTTGTCTGCCATGAAGCCAGGTTTCGGACAACAACAAAGTCGAAGAGTTGGCTCTTAGGTTTAAGCACCCTACTAAACCTACGCGCCCGAGATGATTAACCGACATACAAAGGCAAAAGGTAAGTACACATAACAAGTTAGGCACAGACAGTCCTCGAGTACCTTCTCAGAGTGCCGATATAAATTCAACTCGGTAAGGAGATACATACAATGCATTTTCAGGAATGAAAACAACGGAGCAGAGCAACATTCCAAGGGCGCTTAGTTTCCTCTCCGGTTTTTCCATCCTGTTCTTCTCCTGTTCTCGGGAATCAATGAGATAATACGCATCATTGTGCAAAGCTTTGCTCAGGATGAATGGCCCTTCCCACGGAGGGGAAAGTTTGTGCATTCCGGCTGTGCGCTGCACAAGCCTAAGCACCATATCTCCTTCTCGGAACACCCGTGGGCTTATATTCCGGCTATGATAACGTCTCAGATTCTGTTGATATACAACTTTTCTTGACAAAGTTAACTCTCTTGCTTCTTCTAGCATATCAACATCATTTTCTTGGGCTTCTCTTGCCTATGCCTCAGTGTAGAGGGTCACTCTCGGTGGGTCATGCTCAATGTCGGTGGGCAACACGGCCTCTGCTCCATACACCAGGAAAAAAGGTGTGTATCCAGTAGATCGGTTAGGGGTAGTCCTTAGACTCCACAACACCGCTAGTAGCTCATCCAGCCAACAACCCTAGGTTTGCTATAATGGCTTAATCCATCGATGTTTTATTACGGATAGGACCATGCCATTGGCTCTTTCAACTTTCCCATTTGATTTCGGATGCGCGACTGCCGCAATGTCTAGTCGGATCCTCTTCTACTTGCAGAACCGAGCAAAGGCTCCCTCAGTGAAATTTATTCCATTATCCGAGATGATCCCATGCGGGTATCCGTATCTCAGGATAATATCCTTCAGAAAGATCGCAGCTGTGTGCCCATCACACTTCCGTATTGGCTTCACCCCAATCCACTTGGTAAACTTGTCAACCATGATCAAGATATGTGTCATGTTTCCCCGAGCTGGCTTGAAGGGCCCCACCATATTTAAGAACCACACAACAAATCGCCAAGTGATAGAAATAGTCTGGAGCTCAGAAGCTGGCATATGGATCTTGGTAGCATATCTCTGGCACCCATTGCATTTTCTTACTAGATCTTCTCCTTGATGCAAGCAAGTGAGCCAAAATAAGCCATGCCCAAATTCCTTGTTCACTAGAGCCCGAGATGAGGCGTGGTGCCCACATTCCCCCTAATGTATCTCTCGGAGAATCTCTTCTCCCTCTTCTGGTTCAACGCAGCGCTGGAGCACGCCCGTGGTACTTATTTTGCAACTCTTTGTTGATGATGGTGTAGCCTTTGGATCTCTCTATATCCGCCTGGCCGAGATCTCATCACTCGGTAGAGTACCATCCCCCAGATAAGACATTATGGGCTAGGATCAACTTGGTATCAGACAAATATGAAAGATGGGATCATCAATCTCCATGGGTTCAGCCGATATGACAAGCTCTGAGATAGCAACAAATCCTCGGGTTCTACGAGGAAGTCCCCGAATGAAGGAGGCAATCCCCGAGTTCTCCATGATGCACCCCACATCTATCTCCATTGGAACAACTTCTGATTCTGGTTTAGCCGGGACAAAGATTGAACCTGACTCAGGTGAAGGCTTGATGGACTGTTTCCTGAAATGCTCGAGAGCAACTCCTGCCAGGATGGACTACCAAGATGAACCCAACTTGGACAGAGCATCAGCAGCATCATTTTCAGTATGGTGGATATGGTGGAACTCACATCCATCAAAGAATACCGAGATGTTCTAGACGAGAAACCGATAAGAAGCCATGTTGGCATCCAACGCGTCCCAAATCCCCGAGGCCTGCTGAACCACTAAGTCCGAATCACCATAGCATATTATCCGGCGGATTCCGGTCTCCTTGGCTACTTTCTGTCCATGGACTAAAGCCTCATACTCGGTGATGCATGTAAAATGCATAGATGAATTTTGCATATTTTCACATGGTTTTATATTACATATTGCATCATATAAGGGTATAATTCAATGTTTTATAGTATTTTGGGGTTAAATTACAAAGTACCCCAACTTTTATGGAATTAACCCTGCCTGTCAGAAACCCCGTTTTCTATATTTTTGACGTTTCAGGGGGCAAACTTCCGCGAAATCACCTGAAAATCTGCGGTGGTCATTTTCTTGGAAGGAGAAGACTTGCGGGCGAAGGATCCACGATAATTTGGCAAGGAGGCCCAAAAGAGGACCCTCCACGCGGCCAGATTCCTTGGCCGCGTGAGAGGCCCCCTTTTGGCCCCAATTCCTTCCATCTTCGACTTACTAATTCCGTCTTAACCTAAAACCGACTATAAAAAGGGTCCCCCATACCATTACGGAGAGGAGCGCCGCCGAAACACCGAAACACCGAAACAAAGACCAGAAGTTCAAGATTGGAGGGGAAAAACTCCGGCGGGCCGCCGCCGGTGTGATCTCCTACCCCTCCAACGTCATCACCATCGACATCTCCATGAAAAGGGAGTAGTCCACCACAGGGCTCTGGGTTTGTGTAAGTAGCACTTGTATCTCTCTCTGTATGTGCTTCACTAATTAGATCCGTATGAGCTGCCTCACATGATTACGGGCACCGTTGTAATTCCTATGTGGTGGATCTTTTCTATGAGTTATTGAATCTGAGATTGCAATTGTTTCTCTTGAGTTATTTGAGTAGATGTATCTTATGCACCACGTTCTTATTTGCTAGCTTTGATCAATCTAGTTCTTGAGAGCGTGTGTGGGGGCGATGGGTGCATTAGTTGGAGTAACGGGGGTGGCTAGTGCTGTGAAAGTGACAGAAGTTCAGCGATCCACTTAGGTTTTGTTAAACCTTTCTTAGTTACCTCACTAGGGATAAAAAAGAGTACCTTGTTACCGGGGATTTGAAGTGACACTAATCAATCTCCATGACTAGATCTAGCAAGTTCTTACTTCAACTTCATGTCACATTGCTTAAAGCTATACTCTGGTTTTTCCTTAATTATCGAGGTGTTATGATTTATTTCGCATCTTGCTGGAGTATAAGAGGGATCAATATGACCCTATCTATGCTAGGACGTGATGCCCATATGAAAGTACTCAATGTTAAACATGTTATTGTAATCTCACATGTAATTCTTTATGTCCACCGTCTACTTTATTTGAGAGAATGCAAGTGCGAAACCATGAACCCCGGTACTATTTTAAATATAAAAAAACACTCTTGTTACTTTGTTGCAGTTTACTTTACTTTCACTTTACTTTACTTGCATCTCCAATTCGAATTTACATTATCTCCATCACCACTTGCATCACAAAAATACAAAAACAATCCATTGCATATTTATTTTCTCATTTGCATTTAGTAGTAGATTTAATTATTGCACATTTACTTTCAGTTTTGCATTGGAATTTAGAAGTCTCATAGCTTGTGCTTGACAACCACTTGGTTAGGTTGAGGGCACAAAATTCTCTACTTGTTTGCAGGATCCTGGAGGAAGCTTGGAAGACAACTGCTGAAATACTGGCTCCCCAAGAGTTCGGTATAAACCCTCGAGTCACCCTCGTGGGGAAGAAGGCTTGCCACTAGCTACACACTCTGCACTTGGATTCTCAACCTAGCCATCAAGCGTTTTTCTGGCGCCGTTGCCGGAGAGCCATAGGTGAAGGAGTTGTCCAAGGGAGCTCACAAGAAGTATTGATCACCAACAAGGTGTGCAAACACCTAAGCTTGGGGAGGTTGCACCTACGTGAGTAACGTCCTTTCTATCTCCACCTTCTTTCAAGTAGATTGTTTTGTTTCTTATCTTGTTTTTGTTTTTGTTTTGTTTTTGTTCTTGTTTTTGTTTTGTCTTGCATATTTTGTTTTAGTTTGCATTTTAGCTTTGCATTTAGTTATCTAGTTTATTTTAGTATTTCGAATTTGCCTAGTTTCTTTACTTTTCAGTTTTGCATACAAAATTAAAAACTACATAAAAACTGTTAAAATGGGTGATAGAACTAAATTAAGTGACTACACAAATACACTCAATGACCAATTCATTGCTAGGCCAATTACTACACCTGAAATACAAGCTGAAAGCTATGAAGTAAGTCCTAGTTTATTGAATTTAATTACTAGAGAGCAATTTGGTGGTAGTGCTACGGAGGATGCCTCTATGCATCTTCATGATTTCATGGAAATATGTGATATGCAAAAATTAAAAAATGTGGAAAGTAGTGTTTTAAATCTGAAATTATTTCCTTTTTCACTTAGAGCAAAGGCTAAAGAATGGTTACTTTCACTACCTACAGCTAGTATAAAGTCTTGGGATGATTTAAAAGAAGCTTTCATTAAGAAATATTATCCTCCCGTTAAAATTTTGCAAAATAGGAATAATATCCTCTCATTTAGGCAAAATGATAATGAACATGTAGCCATGGCATGGGATAGAATTAAATTAATTATTAGAACATGCCCATCACATGGAGTAAATGAATGTACCATACTACACTCTTTTTATAATGGTCTAAACTACATGTCTAGAAATATACTTGATTCTGCTGCTGGAGGTGCCTTTGTGAGTAAAACTGTAGGAGAGGCTAAGAGCATATTAGAAAGCATATTGCAAAATTATAGTCAATGGAATACTGAAAGAGCACCCAATCCCACTAAGAAAATAAACTCAATTGAAGAAACCAATGATTTGTCTTCTAAAATGGACACTATTCTTGCTTTTATTAATAAACAAAATATGGAGAATGTGCCTTTGCAGGAGCTAGTTGGTAGTAATTCTGAAAGTGTGGATGTTAATTTTGTTAGGAATTATGGTAGAAATGGTTTTGGTAATGCTTACAATTCATATAGTAAACCTCCTTATGTGCCAAATAAACCTTTTGTTCCATATCCTAATGCTAATGAAAATAAGTGGAAGCCTTCTAGTGAAATTTCTGAATCTAATAAATTGCTTATGGAACAAGTTGCTAGTCACAATGCTATTATACATGAGTTAAATAAGTCTATTGCATCCATTAGTAGTGATATTAAAGGATTGCAACTTCAATCTTTGAATTTAGATAAAGCATTGTCAAAATTAGCTGATAATCAAGCAACTCTATTAAGCATGTCAGCAGGAAAGCCACAAGCACAACCTAGTGTAGGAATGAATTCTATTACAATTTCTGCTCCTATTATTGAAAATATTGATCATATTGCTGAGAATACAAGTGAGCATGTCCCTGCTAGCTTAGAAGAAACTTTAAATGAAATAGTGAAGTACCCTGAATATTTACTTCCATATATGTCTTATCTTGCTAGCAAAGATGAAATTAGTCCTCATGAATCAAGCATGCTAGCTAAATTAGAGAGTAAAGTAGAGGAAATTATGATGCTTACTGAAATTAAGGATCCATTGCTTGATTTAGAAAAAAGTACCTTGCAAGAACTTATTGCTACTCTACAAAAATTTGCTAGTGATCCCACTATAAATGTTAATCAACGTGGCTTTGGATCTTATATTGCTAATCATGTCTTGCAAGAAAAAATTGCTAGGTACAAGAATGAGGCCATGATACCTCCTAAGCTTGGGGATGCATGGATCCCCAAGGTGCTAGTTTCAATTGGAAAAGAAATTCACCATGCTATGTTAGATCTAGGTTCTAGTGTATCGGTACTCTCTAAAGAATTATATGAATTGCTAGAACTAGAAAATTTAGAAAAGTTCTCAAGTGAATTTGTCCTTGCTGATAACTCTACTAAACATGCTGTAGGACAAGTAAAAGATGTTATGATTGAATTGCACATGACTTTCGTACCCGTTAATTTCATTATTATGGATATGGGGGATAAATCCCCTAGTCCTATTATTTTGGGTAGACCTTTTCTTCGTACTACAGGTGAAATCATATACTCCAAGGAAGGGAATGTCAAGTTTCAGTTCCCTCACAAGAAAATCATGGAGCACTTCCCAAGGAATATGAGCACTCTGAAGAACATGCTCCCTCATGAGCTTTATCCCTCTTGATTATCAAGTAAGTAAAGACTAGCTATATGGCTATAAAGAAAACGCTTTACGGGAGGCAAACCGGTTGTTTTTGTTTGGATTTTCCTAGTGTCCTATTTCTGTCTCAAGAGATTAGTTTTTTTTAATTCTGGAGTTTTCAATAAAGAGTCAAGTCAAACCCATTTGGACTTATAAGTTGCTATCCTAGTGCATGAAATTTCTGTTTCAGCACGAGTCTGCTCACCGTATGATTTTAGGTTTTTTATTGGTATGTCGGATTAAGCTAATTTTTTAGTATGTTCTGAAACTTTTTGTCCTATGTAAGCATAAAATTTGGCTTAATTTTTTGACGAGTCTAGCTTAGGGAAAAACGTTCGTTTTGCTGCTGTTGCTTTTCTGGACAGACTCTGCTTTCTTTTGTTTTATGCACTCTTTGGGCTTGGGAATCGAATTTCCATGATTCTTTAAAGCAAGAGAGTGAACATACAACATAATGAATCTTATTGTCTATCTACTGGAGCATTTGATTTGGAATTTTGCACAACAAGCATATGATTTGTTTGTCCTTGCTAATCTCACCCCACAGAAAAAGAATGGGAGAAACATGTTTTGTGAAGTTTTTTTCACAGGGAATAGAGGAGCTGCGCCTCAAGACATCCAAGAATGGTGAAAGCCATAATGTTGGGGATGTGATCAACACCCCACTGGAGCTACACTCTTTTGGTTAGCACACGTCTACTTTCTGTTTTTCTAAGCAAAGCATTTATCGTAGAGACTTGAAACGTCTAGTTTTTGTTTTTGTTTTTGTTTTGATAAGACCACCACCATCATTTTATATGAGATTGAGATACTGGAGTTTGGGGTTGGAATGTATTGGATGCTAGTATTATGACTTGGAATAGAGATATCATGGTTGATTTGAAGAGCTACATATGTTTGCATGATTTATAGGCTTTTTATGTGTAGAAATTTGCAATAATGTAGTCTTGAGCTATCTCTTATTCATGTTCTTGATGTTAATTGCTGGTTTATTTAGTTTGTCATGAAATGAGTAGTTCTATGGACATATGCATGCATAGTAGCTGGTCAACTATCTCCCTCTTGCTAGCCCAAAAATTTAAAAATTCCAACAAGTAAAAACTTGTTTCCAACACTCCTTAGCCAAGTATTTCCAGTGAGTCCACCATATCTTCCCATTAGCTTCATTGCTATTTAGAGTATGTCCACCATGTTATTGTGTTATTTATGTTCTAAATTAAGATATTCACTTTATTAATTGTCATGGGTTGAACTTGGGGACTCTCACGAAATTTTGAAGGCACACTTTACTTTTTATGCACCTAATAAACATGACCCAATAATGGGAGCCACAAGTTTTGCGTTTGACAAGTGTGTGGTTGGGAGCTAGCTATAAACGTGTATCACCGGAAAGCTTTCAACATTGCACAAATTTTTTTACATTTGGTTGATATCTTGTACTTTTGTTTTTGGACTCCTGCCATGCCGAAATGAAATAGAGGAATAGTAAGTTTTGATGAGTAAGTCTCTATATGACTAGAGAAAAGCATTGGGCCGCTAACCCAAGCCATGCTTTATCATGGTGGAAATTTACTTACAGCTTGAGTGACTCTACAACACATCCTATAATAAAATAAGAAGCTATGCATAATAGTGAATGAAAATAAAAAGGATGATGAGTCTACTCCGTTTGTTCATCTTGTCATTGTAACATGGGCTTGTTTCCATGTCATGGGGCAAGAGGTACCTCTTTGCGGTTCTCTATGATGTCAATAATACTTATTATGATTGTACAAAGCTTATTAGGAATCTTAAGTTGAGTAATCATGGAGTAGGTTTTCACACTCAAGGGCATGAGGCTTTCAACCACCTTGTCATTCTCATTACTTCAATACTCACAATTTTAAGATGCTAGTGATAAAGGGGCAATGAGAGTCCTAGATCAATGGATACCACATTTCAATTAGTAATTTTAGTTGAATAATTTAGAGGCTAAATAAGACTTGATCATGTTTTACCTCTACTCAATTTTCTCCAAAGTGTCCACTATATTTTCTATTCTCCATTATGCTATTCTTTGACCAATATAGGATTTTATTTTTCATTTTGTGTATGCATTTAGTACATAGTGCTTTTATTTCATTATACACTTTGTGAACTTTCATGAAGCATCTTTGCTTGCATATTTGATATTTCTTACAACATGAATTGTATATTGCTACTCATTTCTAGTATTAATCATTTGATTATATGTAGCATGAATAATCCTCCTTGATATCCCATGATTGTTTCAATATGCAAAACTCATCTTAGTTTTATCACCTTCATACGCGAGGACGAGCATGGGTTAAGCTTGGGGATGTTGATGCATGTAAAATGCATAGATGAATTTTGCATATTTTCACATGGTTTTCTATTACATATTGCATCATATAAGGGTATAATTCCATGTTTTATAGTATTTTGGGGTTAAATTACAAAGTCCCCCAACTTTTATGGAATTAACCCTGCCTGTCAGAAACCCCGTTTTCTATATTTTTGGCGTTTCAGGGGGCAAACTTCCGCGAAATCACCTGAAAATCTGCGGGGGTCATTTTCTTGGAAGAAGAAGACTTGCGGGCGAAGGATCCACGATAATTTGGCAAGGAGGCCCAAAAGAGGTGTAAGGACCCCAGACCGGCAGTTTGAAACCCTCCGTATGCATACATTCACGATCCCAGAAAGATCAGTCGTGAACAACATACAAAGTTGGCACACAGAAATACATCATTCATTACACGAATACATAAAGGTATTACATAAATGATCACATGATCAAGGTTAACACAACTGCCACATAGGGCAGGCAACTTAGCAAACACAGCGGAAGACAATTAAAACACAACGTAGATGAGCCCAAGTCACGCCTTAACCTACAGGCTGCTGACCCGGAGACGATCCTAGTTCGCAAAGCCGTCAACTCCGTACTTCTCTTCATAGATCTCCTTCGGAGGCTCCTTCCCAAAGTCTGGCAAGTAGATACCAGGGGCGAAACCATAATGAGTACATTGGAATGTACTCAGCAAGACATCCATCATGTCGCTTACCAAACATGCAAATATGCTTATATGGTGGAATAGGTAGGCTATAAATAGGGTTCCCTACCAATGGTGTTCATATAAGATGACACCACAGTTGCAGTCAGGTTAATCTGCATCTTCCTTGAAGAAGATACTTCAGAAGAAAATTGTGACGCCCCGAGATCGGGCACTATGCAGATTTCAGCATTCCCGCCAAATCCGCATAATAACCAATTCCAGGTTGCCACTTATGATAACATTACAACAGTTCACGAATATTCCACAATTACAACAGAAAAAGATAGATACAAGATGACTCAAACGAGCCAGGGATACAACTGAATACAATACAAAGATCCAAATAACAGCGGAAGAAACAACATATCGTCCGTCTACGGACAAGATCCAAATTGGACTAAGAGTCCTGGAGATAACCGAGAGCGTCCAATCCCTGCCCAGGCAAAGCCGGAGGGATTCCCAAGCTAACGTCGTCAGACTTCAAACCTGTTGACTGCAATGTTGAATATGCAGCCACGAAAAAAGATTCGTGGGTCAGTACGGTTAAGTACTGGCAAGTGGATAAACCATACTCACAAGATACCGGCGTAGCCAGTCATCACAAGATACAAATACTTTAGGATCAACGGGAAGGAAGGGGTTATGGCAAATAAGCGACAGCAAGCTGCACTAACCAACTACAGAGAGATACTACAACTTCCGGCTAACAGAAAGAAGATAAGATCGAGTATTGTAACCAACTGAAGATAACTCCAAACAAACCCATCCTGGATCTCGCCCCTTATCCGAAGAAGCAATCCGAGGATAACTCACACAGTTGGATTAGTGATGGTTCAGATTATTGTGTCAATAAGCCTATTACTAGTCAAGTTGTTAATCATTGGGTGAAAGATTGTTAACCATTATGTTTAAGTTGTCCTGAGTACTTGTTAGCCAGTACTTTCACCAAGTAATCCATAACCGCGGAAAACACGGCTTCTCGAGAAGATTATCCCTGCAGGGTTGCACCAATTTGGCCGTACACGCAAGAATAACCCGCCAGATGGGATGCCTCCCACCAAGCGGGGTACTCTACACAACTCAACTCTTCTTCGCATCAAGTCCAAATCACCTTGGGCGCACGGCTAATCAAGCCCAGAAGAAAATGGACTCTCATAGCACTCTAAGACCGTGTCCCCCTATATGCCGACTACGAAAGTTCCACCCGGGTACCAAGGGCTCGCAAGATCATGCATGCAGCAAATGGAAAACCCGAACTAAATGAGGCGATTTGGACGAGATGCGAATCGAGTCAAATTGAGGGGGGCGCCCATACTCGCTTCCCACATGCGAGTAGTGCGCTCATCATGGATCAGTAGACAAGACCCTTTTCCTATTAGGGTCGACACTAGCAGGCCTCAAAACCACAAGGGCCTCCTGCCGGTGCCTTATCATCAAATTTATTATTAATCAATAACAGTAGCATGATTGATTGATTAAACATCGAGCCCCCAGAACATAATAGAGTAGTAACAGAAAGTAACGGGTAACAGACTCGAGCAAAACAACCCTAAGCAAGATAGTAAGACACGGGCAACAAGCAATGGTTATAGGTATGGAGGTGAGGCAATATCAAGGTTAAGGGATTCATGTGATGGGTTCGTAACAGAAACAACTACTACTAAGGATAGCAGAAAAGAATCAACGGAAAGCATCGGTAACAAGTGATGAAAGGCAGCCATATGGCAGCAAGTGAGTATACTTGCCTGAGATCCCGCAAGGTAGCGGAACTTGTCGTTGCTCACATCATCTCAACGTCCTATCCGGGAAGAAGCAACGAACCTCGAACAAACACCGGATGCAACAATTACTACTACGGCAAAAGATCCAGCATGATCAAGATATGGATGCATGACAGGTTTAAAGATGCATCAAGGTAAACTAGTTGACAAGATAAGCAGGTTTAAATGGACCCATATGCAATTTGAGTTGCACATGAAAAGCCCATGAATTATGGTTGAAACAATTGTTTCCAACTAATCAACAGGTGAAGGTGGATTAGCATGATGCATGGATGGGGAAAACAACAAAATAACAACAATAGAATCAATTGGAAATAAGGTTTAACAAGTTTGGAAATTATTGGTTAAGTTTGGAAAGTTTGGGTACTTAAACATGTCACACAAGCAATTGTTGTTTTCATCAAGTTAAAGTGTTCAAAACAAATTACACAATTTATATTTGAAAAGAACATCAAATTTTAGTTGGATTACATGTTTCAAATATTGAAATTGGAATTAGGATAATTTAATTATGAATTAAACAATATTAAACAAGTTTTAAATAAATTTAAAACAAGTTTGAATTTAATTGAATTTTTATTTGTTCAAAACATAATTTCAAACTCACATTTGAAAAGTTCACACTTTGATGGTTTGAAAACATATTTTGCATGTTTAAAAATATTTTATGTTGAGCAAGTTATGATTTTAGCAATTTTAATTGAATTAAACAAGATTTAAATTATTTAGGCAATTTAAATTATTCAAACCATGAAACAAAATTTACATTTGAAAAGGTTATTCAAAATGGCATGGAGAACATATTTTATTTGCCTTATTTGGAATTAGTATGAATCATTTATGAATTGTTGCAAATTACAATTGAATTATTTGAATTCAAATTTAAATTGCATTTTGAAAATTCAAAACAGAAAACAAATGGCATAGTTGGGTAGACAATTTAATTTTGAACAATAAACATATTTAGAGTTTTTTATTTGGAGTCATATTTTAAAAGTTATTAACAGATTAAAACAACGGACCAATCTGTGATTTGTTAGGGGCCTAGAGGTGAAAGAAACAGGGGGACAGGGGCCTCGGTGCAATTTCCAGATCCAGATCTGGATCGGGTCCTTCTCACCGGGGCGGCAGCCAGCCACAGCGGCTGACGCGCGGGCCCGAGGGCCACGCAGCGCTGACTGGCGCGGGGGCAGCTGACGGGGCATGTGGCGCCGCTGACGGGCGGGGCCCGCCGCGCGGAGGGAAAATCGCGAAAAAAGGCTTGCGGCCGCGGGGGATCGATCCCGCGAGCTCGCGGTGCGGGGCAGGGAACAGGGCCAGTGCGGTGATGCTCTCTGTTGTGACAGATACGGTGCTCGACGAAATAAGAGGAGAACCGCGACGCGTTACTGAATTTCGAACCGATCCGTCCGCTCTCTCTGAACCTGACGGAACCATGCAGCGGACTCCGGCGAGTCGGGCGACGCTGGCGCTACGGGAAACGTGCGAGTGCACGGTAGAGAGGGAAGGGGAGATGGAGGCGGGGTGGGGCTCACCGTGAGGGCCCGAGCCGCTGAGGTGGCGTGAAGTCGCGGTGGTCGAGGGAGCGGCTGCTGTCGACGCTGTCGACGGACAGTGGAGGCGTGGTCCTTCTCCGGCGACGGTGCGGCCACCACGGTGTGTCCCAGCACGCGTCGAGGAGGCGAAAGGTGAGGGTGAACCACCGCGGTTCCATTCCCGCGGTGGGTTTAGCTCGAGGATGGCCGGCGACGGGATGGTGGCGGTGATGTCTGACGGCCAAGGGTGGGGTGTAGGTTCAGGGACAGAGGAACTTGGGGGGGAAGAGAGGGAAATGGCGGCGCTAGCTGGGAGGAGGGGCTAGGGTTAGGCTAGGCTAGGGTGGTGGGTGGTTTTAAGGGGGGAGCTCGAGCTCGGTTGGCAGCAATCGGGAGGGGGAGAAGATCATCTACGGTGGTGGAGGGGATCGTACAGAGGTGACATCACGCTGAGGAAGACGACAAGATGGACGAAGGGGTATGGGCCAAAAGGTGGAAGTGGGCTGAGGAAAAAGAAATGGGCTGTCTCCTGGCTCACCTCTTCCTTTCTAATTTTTTTTTCCTCATGAACATTTTTTTGTAAAGGATGAGAAAGGAGAGAGAGAGATAGAAAAGAAATAGGGTTTTTCTTTTATGGACTATTTGTGTTAATTTTCAGAACAGAGATTAAAGCAAAAGTTAACATTATTTTCCAGGGTTGAAATTTTAATTGATTTAAAGTTGTTAGTTGAATTTCAAATAATGTTGGATTTGGGAATTTTGGAAATAAACAAATTTTATTAAATAAGTTCAAGCAATTATGAAAACATTATTAGCTTTAATTTGTTTGCAAGATTTTAATTTTTAAACTCCCATTTGAAATATTGCCAAGTAGGATTTGATTTGATTTGAATGTGTTATTTGAATTTACCATTAGGGTTTTGAACAATTTAAATTGTTTTGGATTTTTGAGTGGTTTGGAAAACATGATGCAATGCTTATGATGCATGGGATGCAAAACAAAAGAAAAAAACAACTTTCTAGCCTAAGGTAACACCCCAGGTGTTACAAAAATAATATAGTTTTATTTCTCTTGTAGATATCACATGTACAAGAGGTTTTGTAAAGTTTTGTTAAAGAATATTTTCTCTTTGCAAAACTTCTTGGAATTAGTTTCCAGAATTCTTGCTTGGAGTAGAAAAGGTTTTCTGTGCAAAAGATTTTGTTTTGTATAACAACATCTGGCTTTTCATCATCGACGATACCTCCACGGTATAAGTTTCCATTTCCTTTCCGAACTTCACAAGTTCAACACTTCCTTTCAAAAATTCCTTTTCAAAAACTTCCTCTTTTGAAAACTTCCTCTTTTGAAAACATTGACACAATGCTAGCTACATGGCCATTCAACTGTCCATATCCGAGGACGCGGATATTCGAATAGTTTTACTCTGCAGAGGTGTACACAATCCACAAGATCCCGAAGATCCGCCGGGAATCATCCACGGACTGCTCACAACAGTATGCGAACATCGGATAACTGGTCCGAACTCTCCACCTTGGTCAAGCCAGTACATGACTATCTCTTCAATCGGGACTTTGCTCCCCGGCATTTCGTCACACACCGCCACGTCAGGAACCCAACTGATGCATCCAGAGGGAAAATTAATCCCACACTTTGCATGTCGCTTGTTTAACAACTTGGCAACATTTCGGTTCAGAGGATCTCATCCCCTATAGCACATTGAGATAGACCATCCACTAACAAGAACAAGTTTCAAGCCTGGCCCCGTTCCCATGTTGAGGTAGGGTGGCAGTACGTCTTGGTTGTCCAGCGAAGACTAGGTTATGTGTCATTTTTGAAACAAACACTTTTCCAAAAATGACTCCTTCACAATCCTCCCGTGGACAAGGTCTCACCTTTCCACCGGGTTTTCCATAAAGCCTTTGTTTTGTAAAAGCACAATTTTAGGGTGTCCACTTAGGGACTAGTATATTTGATGGTAATAAATACCATATGGTGGCTTATGGGCTTAGTATTACCAAGTTTAACTACTGACATGATAGTAACCTATATAATAGTATAGTAGTAATAGCCACATCAAAAATAGTTTTGATAATCAAGTTTTGGTAAAACTTCAGAGGTAAAACATGCATGATAGATAATGATAAGTATTGTATCAGCAAGCATCAGGATGGCTTGCCTGGTAACTCCTTGTGTCCCTGGTTTTGAAGTGACTGGAACTTGAAACAGAGCTTCACGACACTTCCTTCCTCTTCGTTTTCTAACGTCGTAAAAAGAATAACGGACACACATTCAGAACCAATCAAGGCAGGCAACAATACATAACAATACATACAGCAAGGAAACTAATAATAACCAATCACACAATTATCAATTTAGGCAAACAATCAAACAAACACACTTGGCAGAAATACCATTCAATAAGACAGCTCAAGGTTGGAGGAACATATCTCACAACCTCAATATCATGGATTCAGTGGGTGTGCCACTCTCATACCAAGATACTAATAAACCCAAAATACACTTAGTTTCACAAGGGTGATACTACTAAAAGTATACAAAACATGCACAATAATAATCATGGCATTGGTGTATCAACCAAACCACAAAAAGAACAAGGTAGCTATTCTACTGAGCCTAAATTCAACTCAAGAATAAATAAGACACATGATTTGCAAAAGTTACTTTTACAAATCAGTGAGACTACACAAGTGCAACAAGGTAATAGACTCATCACAAAACACACAATTCTCATAGTGAGAACAATAGAAACAATGAATAAAAAGGAGGAATCCTATAGACATGCTTCTACTAAGGGTTTGCTATGCAAGCAAGCATAATAAGTAAAGTACTAAAATGCAAACAAGGAACCATGTTATCATAATGGGAAATGAAAACATGTCCTCATGCAAGGATACACACATATCTACCAAACACAAGTTGGCAGGAAAAATAATTCAATACAAAAATGCTAGGGAAACTAGTACTACTCAAACATGAAGAATCAATGGATGCATTTCAATCAAGTAATTGAAATACAACCAGAGGGTCCATGTCATAAAAACAGGAGTGAAAAACATCTATACTTGCTATAACAAAAATATCCCATTTAACAAACAATGCATCAATTTGCAGGGCAACTCCTACATACTAGTGGTAATAAAAAGGGCATTACTAGAGGAATCAAACAACACTCCAAATATGTATTTTTCCTAGCAAGCCACACATGATTACAACCACTTACAAACATAAGCATACACATTTTCATTTAGCACTCAAAATCCCAAGGCAAAAATACTAGGCACTCATTAGTTATAGAACTATATAAAAGAAACACATCTAGTGTGGGGGAAATAATGTTTCCACCAAAAATGCAATGACACCAGTGGGTGTTCCACTAGAATAACAAGGCATTAAGAGGTCACAAGGCCTCTGGTCATACTTGCTAAAAATTAACAAAAACCTAAACTAGCACCTAGTGCAATAACCATACTAGTAGAAAATAATAGGGTGCTAAAAATAAGCAAGGTAATGCTACTCATGCTATTATTTCCACACAAGTGAAAACTTTAGGGTTCAAGTACTCATAAAAACATAACAAAAATTCTACTGGTCCTATGAACACAACCCAAAAATATGTGGCTACACAACCACAAATGTTTATGCCAAAAATTCTACACATGAGAGAATCTTTCCAACATTTGCATAGTGATGACTAAACTACTCATGCTTCTCTACCAACTCAAATGAAAGCTAGCAGAGGTGATACCAACATAATATAAGTATCAACATGGTACTGGATCTAATCTCTCAACACAACAATCCAAGTGCTTGCACATAAATTCATCACTCAAAAATTATATGCAAGTATAAACTAGAGATAAGTAATATGCTACTATCATGAATCCTATTTCTTCTCAACTAAAGTCCACACAATATAACATGCTAAAATAGCTAAGTAAACCTTAGAAAACAAGTTCACACAACTTGTACATGCTAGAAAACAATATTGCAACACAAAAATAACTTCACACAAATTAATCACCTAAAATGCCAAAATGGCAGAAACATGACGATTAAAGATCTGTCACCAAAGTTCTATTATGCTCTAAACAAATTAAACCAGCTAGGTTTGGATAGCCCTAAACAAAATACAAGACTCAATCCATTGAGTTTGCTTCTCAAAATCTATTTTTAATGATTTTATAAAAATCACCAAAGTGCTCTATGGTGTTTTACCATATTGCATGCCATTTGCAAAATATTAGGAATTTGGAAACAAGGTTAATTGCTTCTGTTAGTAAATTTCAAGGGATTTCCAATGCAATTAGATACACCTCATTCTGAGTTGTGAAATTAAAATGGTGCTCATTTTTCCGTTTCTGGTACCTGTTGCCAAAACATTTGTCATGTCTAAAATATTCATCCAAATGTAGATCTACAAATTGGAGATTGTTTAGATTTTGTTCCTTTACCACTGTGAATTTTAGCTTGGTTAAATTCATCTTTTAGGTTAGATTTTAGGCCCTAAAGTAAACAGGTACATTTTCTGGAACAATTAAATGGAAAAACAACTGTGGGTGGGCTAGATCTGCTACTGGGCCGGCCAGATCCATTGGCACCGCGAGGGGATCCAGCCCCTGCCGCTGACCAGCGGGCCAGGCGGCCATGGGGGCTGCCACGCAGGCAAGCGTGGCCCCACGGGCAGGTTTGACCAGCTCCCGCGCGGGTCAAGCACGCTGGCGTCAGCGTGACGCCACTCACCGGCGGGAGGAAACTCCGGCGAGGTCCTAACGACGCATCCGTTCACCGTTTTGTGAATCAAATGCATCTACGCGTTGCTCTCGTTGCGGGGAACCTAATGAGGGCAGTCTCGTTTCCTGGGATTCGCCGGAGAGCGGCCGGCGACGGCGGCGCACGTCGGCCGAAACGCGAGGACGGCTCAGTGGCGAGTTAGAGGGGAAAAGTGACGGGGAGGGTCGCGTGCTCACCATGAACGCGATGGACCACTCGGAGAGGGCGGAGGAGAAGCGAGGCGACGGGGATCCCTCGTCGGAGTGCGCCGAACTCGAAGAAGGAACATGGACGGCGCGGGCTCCACGAGGCCTTCCGCCGCGATTCCTTTTGCACCAAGGACAAACACGACGAGGCGGAGAGGATGGGCTCAACGGCGACCGGCGGCGAGCCCTGAATCGGCCGGAACGACGGCGAGCTCTCGGGCTAGGGTTCCGATTGGGAAAAAAACAGGGAGAGAGAGGAGAGCTCGAGGGGGAGAGAGAGGGGGCAGGTAGAGATGCCCATGGGGGGTTTTTATCATCTAGAAAACTTCCACTCGAAGCAATGGAGCATGGGCAGCCATGCCCTCTACTTCAGCTACAGGAAGAAGAAGGACAAGATGACTAGGATTACAACTAGGTCCCTGGCTATTTACAAAAAGATCCTTTTCCTCTCTGAAAAATGTTGTTTTCACTAGGAAAACAAAGTCTAAATTTAAAATCCTTTTGCCAAAAATTCTTATTAGTTGAGATGCACAACATATGTGAAAATTGGCTCAATTGGATAAACTTGATAGTTCAAAGTTGTTCAAATTTCAATTCTTACATAAATGGACATTGAATTTATTAGACTACTTAGGAGCTTCCAAAAATGATAATTTTTGGCACACATTCATTATTTGGTGTGTTCCTTGTGTAGTACAAAATTAAAGTAATTTTGAGTTACTTCATAGAACAAACTTGTTCAAATTTCTAAAAGGTGCTATCTTGAAAACAGGGGGTTTTGGCAACTTAAACTATTCAAAAACTTGTGCCCTTTTGGTTTTAATCCTTATTTATGATATAGAGAATCTGGTATTTATTTCATGGCATTTTGAAAAAGTTTGTAGAACAAACTTGTTCAAAATTCCAACTGTTGCTGTGGAGAAAAATCATGTTTTCAGGACTTTAATGGATTCAAATTTTGGTATCCTCTTGTGTGTGTTCCTTATTTGATATAAGGAAGCACTGGTATTATATTCAGATCATTTGAAGAAAGTTTCCAATAGTAACTTGTTTGAGTTCCCTGTTTCTGGAAATATTGGAAATTCAATTTAATAAGGCACTTGGCTTTTCTTTAACAATGCTTTGCCAAAATATTTATGTGACTAGAGATAGCAAGTCAATGCTCTCCAATACTTTTGTTTTTAAGCTTGTAAGGTTGGAAAAACATTTGATAAGATTTTGGTGAAGCATCTAAGAATGCCTCTTTTTCCTGATAAACTTTCAGGGAAATTTATTAAGTGTTTCCTCTTTCTTAACTTAGGCCTTGGAATAATATTCAACAAGT
This sequence comes from Alopecurus myosuroides, assembly GCA_028641055.1. Classification (NCBI taxonomy): domain Eukaryota; kingdom Viridiplantae; phylum Streptophyta; class Magnoliopsida; order Poales; family Poaceae; genus Alopecurus; species Alopecurus myosuroides. The sequence goes on from CM054057.1 coordinate 31,687,185, forward strand.
ATGGGATTCATAAGATAGTTTTGGAAAACTCTTTGATCAATATTTAATTTAGAAAATATTGCCAAGGTCATTGGAACAATATGTTGAATATTTTTAGTTTACTGCTTTGCTATCTTTTAAAGTTTGCAAGTTTATATAATTAGTTTGTTTAGTTGCACTTAAACAAACACAACCAAACTTTATTTGTCAAGCAATTAGCAAAACAACTGTGTTATCAGGTATTTCAAAATTGGGATGTGACAGGTCTTCCCCCCTTAAAAAGAATCTCGTCCCCGAGATTCGCAAGCGAGGACTAAGGGAGGGCCAACAAACACAATGTTAGTGTTGGAGTGCAGGTGCTTCCCCCCTTTGACTTTTCTTGGGAGGCAGGGTACTCCCATAAATTATCAAATTTACTTTAAAAAGTACACCAGTACTGTTTTAGGTCCAAAACTTTTGTTTCCTAGTTTTGACGAGACCTGACCCGGGTCTACTCACCTTGGGTTTTGGACGATTTAGGAACAAACAAAATTAAGGTTAGTGCAGAACTACCTGGAAACGTACTGTCAATTATTACATGAGTTCCTAGCTATATCCCACATATTACATACCACATATGGGGTGGTGTACCACTGTGCAAAGGTTAGGTTGCTAAGGTAAAACAAACAGACAGAACAATACCCCTGGCAGTGGGTATTACTCACCACAAGCAACTATCACTTAATGTGTTCATGATTTTAGTTGGATGTTTTAGTTCCATAAGATACTCTTAAGTACAATCATAACACAAGTATAAACTCATGCTAAGGTAAAACATTTAAACAAAATCCAATAAGCAAGCAAACAACACCACAGATGAATAGACTATTTATTCACTAGGTCATTGTTTATTAGAGGTTTTGGAACCCATCAATCATGAGCAATTAGCAAACAACCAGTAGCTAAAAACCAATGAATCCAATCATAAATATACTTTGAAACACCATCTTCACACAAGATAAAACTCCTATTACCCAGGCATAAAAAAAAGGACTGCACAAATAACACACTAGTATGAAAAATCTACACCAGCATGCTATAAGAGATAATCATATCCTATAACCATAGAACATGAAACTAAATAATTCATGGCATGATAACAGAAGTAATAACTTCCTAAACATGCTATATCAACACATATACTCATAAAATAAAAAGAGGGTAATACTAGAGCAAAAATCACCATTTTCTAGTGGTGAAACTAGTTTCTCCCTAGAGAAGCAAACAATGCTATCATGATGTTTAAATTTAAACAAGAAAGTCATGAATATAAGTGTACCTACTAACAGCACACCACTCCTACTCATGTTATTAATCACAAGCACCAGAGTAATTTTATGAATCAACCATTAAGCATGCAGAAATTTCTTCTAGCAATTTCTGTTTTCTTTAACCAATTACTATGAAATTAATGAAAGGTTATCTAAACCTTTTCAAAAATCCATACACTCAATTTAAAATTATTCACAAACAATCTACCAATCAAGAGGAATTTATTTTATTTGCGAACAATTTAATTTTAGCACACGATAGTGAAACATTTATTAACATGATACCCCTAAGGAATATTATGCTAACAAAAGGATCACACCTAAACATATTAGTATTTACTAATAAGAAATAAACTTCTCACTTGCATAAGTGAAAACAAACAATTATATTTTTCATGGTGGAAAATAGAAATCAATCACATAGTGAAACATGCTAATTCCACACATGTACATGGTTGGGGATTTTCACCCTCAAGCCAAAATGCAATGGGACCAGTGGGCTATGGCCTACTAATACCAAGGAAAAATAGGTACTAATCCTCTGGTTACTCATGAAAAACTTTGCATACTAGATAAAAATATAAGTCTATTTAATCTAGTGAAACAACACTAGTGCATATTGATAGCGATGCTCACACATGCTTTACTATTAAGAGACATGCAAGATAATAGAGGTACAAGCATCAAAATAACAGTACCTAAATGGTACTGGACTCAAAGAAAAACATAGCACAAAATCTACTAAGAAAGTATACACAGATCTAGCTCTCACAATACTTCCAAATAATAAACTAGAAGGTAACAAATGCTATTTCATTTTTATTCGAGTTTCCAATCATGCACACACTTTCTAGGGTAGATTTGTTGTAAGAAAACAACATAATAACAAGTCCTAACAACTCCATATAAGTTAGGAATCAAGATTGAATAAAACACAAATTCATTTCAATCAAGAGCACACAAAGAAACAAAAACAGGAAAACTGTTGTTTTCTAGATCTATCATAATCACTCCATCGTTCACTTAATTTCTAAACCCCGAATCTCATAGTACCCACAACGTCTACTAAGATTTGGTTTCCAAAGTAGATACACCTGATATCCTATTGACTAGTAAACGAATAGGTCATCATCTTATTTTCTCGTGACTTCTCCTTTTTACCAACTAGATTAAAAGGCGTCCTAAGTCACTTAATTTCTTGGTTTAGAAAGAGTTGTCAGTAGTTCGCATGCTTTGGTTAGGTGTCAACCTAAGATTAGGCAAAGCATGTTAGTCTTGTTAGCTTTCTATTTAATCATGTTTGTCCGACAAGATACGACTAGCGTCATCGTACATCGAATATTGAATTGTGCTCTTCGGATTGGCGTTTGAGGGGGTTGCGCATCATGGCATGTGAAGACTTCTTTTTGCACCTTTCTCCAGAGGAGGGAGGTATATAACTTTTAAAAGGGGGTCTCTCTAGCTTGGTCTTTTAAAAGGGGACGTAAAAAAATGTGCAACATTTAGCCAACAGGGCAAAACGAGTCTTTTGCAAATAGACAAACATAGAGGTTTTGGTCAGTAGTGGTTGATTTCTTCACGCATTTTCTTCTTTGAAGGCTGTCGCTGTTGGAGCTTTATCTGTTGGAGTGCAACATTGTTAGCAACGCTAGCAGCTCGTGTGGCTTGATGGTCCTCTATATAGGCCCAACGGTGCTTTCATTGATGGTGGCACTACAAGAAATATGTTGATACATGACCCTTTTTTAATGACCGTGGATGAACTGGTCATAGATCCATGACCATTTTTAATCTGTTGGTCATGACATGTTTGGGAGGGACTAAACCCATGACTTTGTTGGCTAAAAAGTCATGATTTTCTTTAACAAGATGGTCATAGCACATGATACCTGGTGTATGACCCTTTTTTTTGCTTAACTAAGACCAATTGAATTGGTCATACGTTTGTTGGCAGTGATTTTTGCCTATATATCATGTCCACGTGTCAATTTTCGCCTATGTGTCACTTCCACGTGTCAATTGTCGCCTATGTGTCACTTCCACGTGTCAATTTTCACCTATGTGTCATGTTCACGTGTCAATTTTTTACTACAAAAAAAGAAATAAAATGGTGGCAAGTTCGAACCAGCGCCACTCTCATAACCGGTGCGTGCCCATTGAATCGAGCAAAAGAGTGGCATGTTCGTGCAGCGGACAACCAAAAAAAGAGGAGATTTGGGCCCAGCTCACCTCCTGGCGGTGACTCGCATGCATGTTCCTTCAAAAAAAAAGCACATAAATGTCTGGCGAGAGCAGAGCCGAGAGAATATCTGCGTGTGTGGCGTCAATTAATCCACAATAAGTGCCTATATGTTGAAAAGAAATAAAATCGTCGCACCCAGGGTTCGAACCAGCGACTCCAGGAACATCCACACATCACGTAACCACCAGGACAAAGACCGCTTCGTGATACATATGGAGACAAACGTTATCTATTCATTACAAGAACGTCATGGGCCACATACAGCCTTGCGAGCTCGGTCAGCCTAGGTTTGTTTGCTGGGCTAAAGCCCACTTCCAGCCATGCGGCTGGGCCGATCAGCCTCGGTTGAATATGATAGGCTAGACCCAGGCTGGTTCTCTTATTGTTTTTCCTCTGTCTGATTTCTTTTCAAAATTTTTTTATTTTGAACTCCTATTTTATCTAAATAAATTTTGGTTTTTTAATGTCCCCTGTCATTATAGGATATTAAGGGATTTTGTAGTCACAATAAAAAAAAATACAGATAAGTTTATGCATTGCATTATACAGGGTTTTGGATAATTTAAAATAAAAAATTGTATGTTGATTTCAAAATACGATCAAAGCGGGGGACATGACTGTTTATAGCTAGTGTTGAATCTCGCAAAACTCTTGGTGTATCTCTATTGAAATAGTTACATGGGTACCTAAAATTTATTTTTACAAAAAATCATGAGCAAACTATGAGGCACATGTAGTTCAAATTTGGCCCGGTTTCAGCTGAATCGGCTAAAACTTGTCTTTTTCGAAAGAGGTGTATTTTGAGCTATTTAGAGGTAGTAATTTTTTTATTTGTAGATCAAATATGACATAATATATTTATAATTTTACTTTGTACATTTTTGCAACATATTTTGTGTATATGCTTCACAAAAAAAACCAAGTTTTGACACTTCCGGGAATGGAAAATGGTATTTTTATTCAAAAAAAAATAAAAATTTCTTCGTCAACTTTGTTAGTTGTTCCAACATGCATATTTTTGTGGAATATGGACATGTTTGAACAAACTATGCCATGGATAAGGTCATAACATCGTTATTTCGCCCGAAAGCCATGAATCTTCGTAAGAGATAGCTCATTTATGTGAACATATTTTCAAATAAATTGTCGTATTCCAAGTTTATTATTTTTGGTGGATACTAGGACATATATAACAACACCACGCGAAGGTCTTGCACCGTTTCGAGTTTTTTTGAATTTTCTAGAATTTTCTAAGCCGGTTTCGGGAAACGGTCAAAACGGGGGACATGACCGTTCGTACCTAGGTGTTGAATCTTGATGAACTCTTGATGTATCTATGTTGAAATAGGTACTTGGTTACCTAAAAATGATTTTTGCAAAAAATCACGAGCAAACTATGAGGCACATGTAGTTCAAATTTGGCCCGGTTTCAGCTGAATCGGCTGAAACTTGTCTTTTTCGAAAGAGGTGTATTTTGAGCTATTGAGAGGTAGTAAATTTGTTATTTGTTGATAAAATATGACATAATATATTTAGAATTTTACTTTGTACATTTTTGCAACATATTTTGTGTATGTGCTTCACAAAAAAACCCAGTTTTGACACTCCGGAAAGGGAAAATGGTATTTTTATTCAATGAAAAATAAAACTTTCTTCGTGAACATTGTTATTTGTACCAACATGCATCTTTGTGTGGAATATGGTCACGTTTAAAAAAACTATGCCATGGATGTGGCCAAAACATCAGTCATTTGAACCGAAAGCCATGAATCTTCGTACAAGATGGCTCATTTCTGTGAACACATTTTCCACCAAATTGTCGTATTCCAAGTTTATTATTTTTTGTGGATACTAGGGCATATATAACAACACCACGCGAAGATCTTGCATCGTTTCGATTTTTTTTGAATTTTCTGTAATTTTCAAAGCCGGTTTCGGAAAACCGTCAAAACGGGGGACATGACCGTTCGTACCTAGGTGTTTAATCTTGATGAACTCTTGGTGTATCTATGTTGAAATAGGTACTTGTCTATCTATAAATGATTTTTTCAAAAAATAAAGAGAAAACTACAAGTCACCTGTAGTTCAAATTTGGCCCGGTTTCAGCTGAATCGGCAGAAATTTGTCTTTTTCAAATGAGGTGTATTATGAGTTATTGAGAGGTAGTAAGTTTGTTATTTCTAGATCAAACATGACATAATATATTTAGAATTTTAATTTGTACATTTTTGAAACATATTTTGTGTATGTGCTTCACAAAAATAGGCAGTTTCGACACTCCGGAAAGGGAAAATGGTATTTTTATTCAACGAAAAATAAAACTTTATTCGTGAACATTGTTAGTTGTTCCAATATGCACCTTTGTGTGGAATATGGGAACATTTAAACAAACTATGCCATGGATGTGGCCAAAACATCCGTCATTTCACTCGAAAGCCATGAATCTTCGTACGAGATAGCTCATTTCCGTGAACACATTTTCCACCAAATTGTCGTATTCCAAGTTTATTAGTTTTGGTGGATACTAGGGCATATATAACAACACCACGCGAAGATCTTGCATCGTTTCGAGTTTTTTTGAATTTTCTGGAATTTTCTAAGCCGGTTTCAGAAAACTGTCAAAATGGGGGACATGACCGTTGGTACCTAGGTGTTGAATCTTGATGAACTCTTGGTGTCTCTATGTTGAAATAGTTACTTCGATACCTAAAAATGATTTTTGCAAAAAATCACGAGAAAACTACGAGGCACCTGTAGTTCAAATTTGGACCGGTTTCAGCTGAATCGGCTGAAATTTGTCTTTTTCAAATGAGGTGTATTTTGAGCTATTGAGAGGTATTAAGTTTGTTATTTGTAGATTAAACATGACATAATATATTTAGAATTTTAATTTGTACATTTTTGGAACATATTTTGTGTATGTGCTTCACAAAAATAGGCAGTTTCGACACTCTGGAAAGGGAAAATGGTATTTTTATTCAACGAAAAATAAAACTTTCTTCGTGAACATTGTTAGTTGTTCCAATATGCACCTTTGTGTGGAATATGGGAACATTTAAACAAACTATGCCATGGATGTGGCCAAAACATCCGTCATTTCACTCGAAAGCCATGAATCTTCGTATGAGATAGCTCATTTATGTGAACACATTTTCCACCAAATTGTCGTATTCCAAGTTTATTATTTTTGGTGGATACTAGGACATATATAACAACACCACGCGAAGGTCTTGCATCGTTTCGAGTTTTTTTTGAATTTTCTGGAACTTTCTAAGCCGGTTTCAGAAAACTGTCAAAATGGGGGACATGACCGTTGGTACCTAGGTGTTGAATCTTTATGAACTCTTGGTGTATCTATGTTGAAATAGTTACTTCGATACCTAAAAATGATTTTTGCAAAAAATCACGAGAAAACTACGAGGCACCTGTAGTTCAAATTTGGACCGGTTTCAGCTGAATCGGCTGAAATTTGTCTTTTTCAAAATAGGTGTATTTTGAGCTGTTGAGAGGTATTAAGTTTGTTATTTGTAGATAAAATATGAATAATATATTTAGAATTTTAATTTGTACATTTTTGTCTCATATTTTGTGTATGTGCTTCACAAAAAAAACATTTTTGACACTCCGAAAATGAAAAATGATGTTTTTATTCAAAGAAAAATAAATCTTTCTTCGTGAACATTGTTAGTTGTTCCAATATGCACCTTTGTGTGGAATATAGGCACATTTAAACAAACTATGCCATGGATTGTGGCCAAAACATCCGTCATTTGGCCCGAAAGCCATGAATCTTCGTACGAGATAGCTCATTTCTGTGAACACATTTTCCACCAAATTGTCGTATTCCAAGTTTATTATTTTTTGTGGATACTAGGACATATATAACAACACCACGCGAAGGTCTTGCATCGTTTCGAGTTTTTTTTTGAATTTTCTGGAATTTTCTAAGCCGGTTTCAGAAAACTGTCAAAATGGGGGACATGACCGTTGGTACCTAGGTGTTGAATCTTGATGAACTCTTGGTGTATCTATGTTGAAATAGGTACTTGGATACCTAAAAATGATTTTTGCAAAAAATCACGAGAAAACTACGAGGCACCTGTAGTTCAAATTTGGACCGGTTTCAGCTGAATCGGCTGAAATTTGTCTTTTTCAAAATAGGTGTATTTTGAGCTGTTGAGAGGTATTAAGTTTGTTATTTGTAGATGAATTATGACATAACATATTTAGAATTTTAATTTGTACATTTTTGTCTCATATTTTGTGTATGTGCTTCACAAAAAAAATCATTTTTGACACTCTGAAAATGAAAAATGATGTTTTTATTCAAAGAAAAATAAATCTTTCTTCGTGAACATTGTTAGTTGTTCCAATATGCATATTTTTTTGGAATATGGTCACATTTAAAAAAACAATTTGTCACCGCATGACACCGGAGTTTTAGGGCCAAATCACACACTCAAAATTTTTAGAGACATCCAACTATATTTTTGAGGGTGCAACCCCGTTTCCTTCTAGTTTTTAGGTGAAATTTTCGGTGGCCCGCCCAAACCTAAAATTAATAAATCGGGCCGCCGGATATTTCCGAAACCCAAGCCGCCGCTCCTCTCCTCCCCTAGACCTCGATCCCCTCTAATTTTGGAAAAGAAATTATAGAAAACTATTTTCTAGAAAATAAAAGTTATAATTGGAAAAGAAATGTTTATGGTAGTTCTACGGGCATACCCGCCTTACTAAATTGACGCACACTACTATGATTCATTTTTGACATAGACTCGGTGACATGCATTGTGGGGTGAATTAGTGGATGGTCCTACCTGTGTGCTTCATCTTTTAAAGTTTGATTTAACAGAGGCCTTGTTGCACTGAAATTCTGTAACCTGTAGCTCCTCAAGTGCTCCAACCTGAATTGCTATGAATTTAGGTGTCACTGGAGCAACTCATACAACATTAAATAAGCCAGGACTAGAATAGCCATCTCGCAAATTCTTTGCACAATGACCTGCATTTAAATGCTTGATTTAATAAGCGGCGGAGTGTTGTTTCTAGCCTGATAACATTGATGTTTTGTTGAACTGCTACTGTGGAAGCTGAACTGAATTTTTATTGTTCAGCAGCACAATTTTGTTCCATGCATGTTAAGTGAACTATGTTCCGGTCGGTGTTGCTTTCAGGGATGGGGCATGTAAATATAAGGGGGTCAATTGCTTCTTTCTTCTACATATTTGATCCATGAACTGCTCTTTTGTTGATTATCAAACTACTAAGGCCGGTTCTATACTGTGTATGCCATAGGAACAAGAAGTTACTGACTGGAGCACCTCTCTTTTTTGTTTTTGATCAACTTGCAGGTGCTCTGCCCCGAGCTCCTCTACACCGCGCGGCCGCCAAGACCATCGCCCACTGAGACCAGATCCTCACCTCATCCGTTTCGATGGACGCAACCGCGACACTTGTATGGATGATGAGATTGCGAGGTGTTGTGCCGAAGGATGATAATGTTTTCTTCAATGTGCGTCCTCTTCTTGTATGGATGATGAGATTTTGCTTTTATTGCAGGAACTGAGCTTTACCCGTAGAGATTGCTAAGAGCGCTTTCCCATGAGTTACGTGTGCCATTGTTGGTTCTGGACAGCAGTGTTCTAGCTCCATATGTTTTGAACTTTATGAAGACCACACTGACTTTCCTCATCATTGCTTTCAGGCGATAGGATCAAGTATGTTGGAGAGTCTGTGCTTGTTGAAGCAGATAACAGGTACTTGTTGGGAGTTCTGCTCCTTCTCTTTTTGGGTTTAGCCGCTATGTGGGTATCATGCACACATTTATTCATCCATGCACAAAGGTGGCATGACTGTTTGTGTTATATGATACGATGAGTTTCTCCATTCAGGTTAAGATAATGTTATTCTGCTCTTGTTGTTGATTGTGTCGCTGTAAAGGAGATGTATATGGAAATTGTGAACAAGCATTAGCATTGATTATCTACGAGACCTGAATACTGAATAGCTGCACATAGAACTGCCTTATTTTTTTCCTGAACCGTTAGGCATCCCTAGTGTGAAATACGTTGAATTAATTCTCCAGTTGAGTGTGCTGAAACTGTTAGTTCTTGCTGGATATTAACCTCCAGACTCTCAGTTCATGTGCCGACTGATCAGTGGTTGCTGTGAACATTATTATGTATAACTTATCACCAAACAGTAAGAGTTTTCTTGTAAAGTCTTTTGCCAATTACTTGATATATGATCAAAGCAATCTTGTACATGGTCACCTTAGAGGCCACCCTTTTATTCCAAGACTAGTAGATGTTTGTGGGGTGCTTAATACTTTTATTGAATCCAAGCTTGTCTTGGACGACTTGTAGATGGTTTTGTTTCGTTTATTATCTGGATCTTAGGCTTGCATCATCTCCTTGTTGCAGAATTCGGAAGACTGTTTCAGTTTGTAGCATGAATTGATGGAGTAGCACATCAGCCAGAATCATTGATTCACCATTCTTTGTTTGGATGCAGCCTGGCGTTCTTCTTGTTGACTCATAATGTTAGTAGCAGAGAAGATTTGTCTATTGTCCTTTTTCCACAGTGGACTAAGTTAATAACCATTTCAATGTTTTATGTGTGGCTGTAGGCAGAATACTCAGTTGCAGAATGCGGAGATGGTGTAAGCCGGAAACTAGCAGGGCCAGGCTCGTTATTAACCATCATCTCTGGAAGATTGATGTCCTTTTTTCAGTCTTATGTGCAGAATCTCGAAACTAGCAGGATCAGGCTCCAGCAGATTGAGCAAAACCTCCAGAGAGCGTGGTCTCAGGTTGTTGCAGAAGCATTTCACTAGTCCATTTCAACATCATAGATAATCCTTTTGCAATAAAGCTTTCTTTGTTCTTTGACAGTTTGCCAATTTATGTTCTGCAATCGGATGCTGCGGAGCCGTAGCTGGTGTGAGATGTGCTGAGTCGCCATCTCTTCATTGAGAGTTCATTATGTTCTCCTTAGTCAGTCTTGTTTTTTCCATTGTGATGTATCAGTCTTGTTTTTGCCAGTGTATTGTATCCATAATGTAGTAGCAAGTGATATTTACTGTTTATGATGAAGTGACATCTACTATATGATGAAATGATATGATCTTGAATGGGAGTGATGTTGTATGTGTTTCTGTCACGTGTTGTTTGCTGTGTATATGTTGATTTAATAACTGCTCAATATCTAGAAATGTTTCTACTCCGAAAGTTGGCACATCTATTGGACTATTAAATGGCCATGGCCCAAAATGTACTAGGCTGAGAATGTAACGGCCCAAATAAACAAAAACCAGAACTAATATCGTGATAAGAAGGGCCTGGGATAGAAAAAGGCTCACAAAGATTCGGCTTGGTCCATTTAGGCAAAAAAAAAACAAGGCAGGAAAAAATCGCAAAAAGGCTTAATTGTTGGGCCTGGCCCATATTGAGGTGCAGCTATGGATTGGGCTGAATCTCTTCCATGACCTACCTATTTGGTCATAATTTTGCCACGTAGGATTGGCCACGTAGGATCTGACGTGGCTATGGCGGGATATCACATGACCAAATCAAGTGGTCATAAGGCTATGACCCCTCTGATTGGGTCATAGAGTCTATGACAATTCCATCAAATTAGTCATTGACGATCAAATAAGACGCTCGGTATGTGACTTTTCATTTTTGGTCAAAAAGGGGTCATGAATGAAACTACGTGACCTTCTAGTGACAAAAATTGAGAGTCATGTATCAACATATTTCTTGTAGTGTGGGGGAGATGGTGGTGGTTCACGACGGGTGGCATTATGAAGCGAAAACAAGTATAAGTCTAAGCAACAAATTCTTGTTTTTGAATACTATACAAACATTTTTGCTTGCAAAAACCTAACAAGAGGCAATTCAAAAACAAGAGCGGGGCAAGCACAAATCTGCAAATTTTGAGCACCCCACAAACATATAGAAGCTTAGATGAACCAAATTCTACACCACACAATAGCACAAAGTCCTACGGACACACATAAGCAAGCCATAACACACAAGCAAGGCTCCATTGGAGCTACGTCTTGGGAGGCGACTCATGGGTTCATCGCTAAATTACTCCAAACTAGACTGATCCAAAATCCTAGAAGTGGCTGAAGAACTATATCTACTTCTGACCATCATCTCTGTAGAGCTATGCAATTATTTTGGTCTTCTCGGGACATCGGCAAGTATACAAGTTTTTGGATGGAAACAAGATAATAGAAGTAAAGTTTTGATAAAACTTTTAACTGAGATAGGTAAGACTATGCAACAATTTGTTTTTGAAACCCCAACTATTTTCTGAACAGAAAACTTCAAAGACGAGAGATGTTTCAAAAACAGAGCGGAGCAGTTGCAAACAAGTAAGAAATAAACTCTTAACCGAGAGAGATATGCCTTTGGAATCTTTTGATAAGATAATAAGGAGGGAAAATATACTAACATTCCCTTAGATAAAAATAATTTAGATAGTAAATAGGTTTTTACTCAAAAATACTTTTCTTTCCTATCTGACGTCCATGCTAACTAAGGTCTCCTAAGGTCAAGATGGCTCTGATACCAACTCTGTAAGGACCCCAGACCGGCAGTCTGAAACCCTTCGTATGCATACATTCACGATCCCAGAAAGATCAGTCGTGAACAACATACAAAGTTGGCACACAGAAATACATCATCCATTACACGAATACATAAAGGTATTACATAAATGATCACATGATCAAGGTTAACACAACAGCCACATAGGGCAGGCAACGTAGCAAACACAGCGGAAGACAATTAAAACACAACGTAGATGAGCCCAAGTCACGCCTTAACCTACAGGCTGCTGACCCGGAGACGATCCTAGTTCGCAAAGCCGTCAACTCCGTACTTCTCTTCATAGATCTCCTTCGGAGGCTCCTTCCCAAAGTCTGGCAAGTAGATACCAGGGGCGAAACCATAATGAGTACATTGGAATGTACTCAGCAAGACATCCATCATGTCACTTACCAAACATGCAAATATGCTTATATGGTGGAATAGGTAGGCTATAAATAGGGTTCCCTACCAATGGTGTTCATATAAGATGACACCACAGTTGCAGTCAGGTTAATCTGCATCTTCGTTGAAGAAGATACTTCAGAAGAAAATAATATAGTTTTATTTCTCTTGTAGATATCACATGTACAAGAGGTTTTGTAAAGTTTTGTTAAAGAATATTTTCTCTTTGCAAAACTTCTTGGAATCAGTTTCCAGAATTCTTTCTTGGAGCAGAAAAGTTTTTCTTTGCAAAACATTTTGTTTTGTATAACAACATCTGGCTTTTCATCATCGACGATACCTCCACGGTATAAGTTTCCATTTCCTTTCCGAACTTCACAAGTTCAACACTTCCTTTCAAAAATTCCTTTTCAAAAACTTCCTCTTTTGAAAACTTCCTCTTTTGAAAACATTGACACAATGCTAGCTACATGGCCATTCAACTGTCCATATCCGAGGACGCGGATATTCGAATAGTTTTACTCTGCAGAGGTGTACACAATCCACAAGATCCAGAAGATCCGCCGGGAATCATCCACGGACTGCTCACAACAGTATGCGAACATCGGATAACTGGTACGGACTCTCCACCTTGGTCAAGCCAGTACATGACTATCTCTTCAATCGGGACTTTGCTCCCCGGCATTGCGTCACACACCGCCACGTCAGGAACCCAACTGATGCATCCGGAGGGAAAATTAATCCCACACTTTGCATGTCGCTTGTTTAACAACTTGGCAACATTTCGGTTCAGAGGATCTCATCCCCTATAGCACATTGAGATAGACCATCCACTAACAAGAACAAGTTTCAAGCCTGGCCCCGTTCCCATGTTGAGGTAGGGTGGCAGTACGTCTTGGTTGTCCAGCGAAGACTAGGTTATGTGTCATTTTTGAAACAAACACTTTTCCAAAAATGACTCCTTCACAATCCTCCCGTGGACAAGGTCTCACCTTTCCACCGGGTTTTCCATAAAGCCTTTGTTTTGTAAAAGCACAATTTTAGGGTGTCCACTTAGGGACTAGTATATTTGATGGTAATAAATACCATATGGTGGCTTATGGGCTTGGTATTACCAAGTTTAACTACTGGCATGATAGTAACCTATATAATAGTATAGTAGTAATAGCCACATCAAAAATAGTTTTGATAATCAAGTTTTGGTAAAACTTCAGAGGTAAAACATGCATGATAGATAATGATATGTATTGTATCAGCAAGCATCAGGATGGCTTGCCTGGTAACTCCTTGTGTCCCTGGTTTTGAAGTGACTGGAACTTGAAACAGAGCTTCACGACACTTCCTTCCTCTTCGTTTTATAACGTCATAAAAAGAATAACGGACACACATTCAGAACCAATCAAGGCAAGCAACAATACATAACAATACATACAGCAAGGAAACTAATAATAACCAATCACACAATTATCAATTTAGGCAAACAATCAAACAAACACACTTGGCAGAAATGCCATTCAATAAGACAGCTTAAGGTTGGAGGAACATATCTCACAACCTCAATATCATGGATTCAGTGGGTGTGCCACTCTCATACCAAGATATTAATAAACCCAAAATACACTTAGTTTCACAAGGGTGAGACTACTAAAAGTATACAAAACATGCACAATAATAATCATGGCAATGGTGTATCAACCAAACCACAAAAAGAACAAGGTAGCTATTCTACTGAGCCTAAATTCACCTCAAGAATAAATAAGACACATGATTTGCAAAAGTTACTTTTACAAATCAGTGAGCCTACACAAGTGCAACAAGGTAATAGACTCATCACAAAACACACAATTCTCATAGTGAGAACAATAGAAACAATGAATAAAAAGGAGGAATCCTATAGACATGCTTCTACTAAGGGTTTGCTATGCAAGCAAGCATAATAAGTAAAGTACTAAAATGCAAACAAGGAACCATGTTATCATAATGGGAAATGAAAACATGTCCTCATGCAAGGATACACACATATCTACCAAACACAAGTTGGCAGGAAAAATAATTCAATACAAAAATGCTAGGGAAACTAGTACTACTCAAACATGAAGAATCAATGGATGCATTTCAATTAAGTAATTGAAATACAACCAGAGGGCCCATGTCATAAAAACAGGAGCAAAAAACATCTATACTTGCTATAGCAAAAATATCCCATTTAACAAACAATGCATCAATTTGCAGGGCAACTCCTACATACTAGTGGTAATAAAAAGGGCATTACTAGAGGAATCAAACAACACTCCAAAGATGGATTTTTCCTAGCAAGCCACACATGATTACAACCACTTACAAACATAAGCATACAAATTTTCATTTAGCACTCAAAATCCCAAGGCAAAAATACTAGGCACTCATTAGTTATAGAACTATATAAAAGAAACACATCTAGTGTGGGGGAAATAATGTTTCCACCAAAAATGCAATGACACCAGTGGGTGTTCCACTAGCATGACAAGGCATTAAGAGGTCACAAGGCCTCTGGTCATACTTGCTAAAAATTAAGAAAAACCTAAACTAGCACCTAGTGCAATAACCATACTAGTAGAAAATAATAGGGTGCTAAAAATAAGCAAGGTAATGCTACTCATGCTATTATTTCCACACAAGTGAAAACTTTAGGGTTCAAGTACTCATAAAAACATAACCAAAATGCTACTGGTCCTATGAACACAACCCAAAAATATGGGGCTACACAACCACAAATGTTCATGCCAAAAATTCTACACATGAGAGAATTTTTCCAACATTTGCATAGTGATGAATAAACTACTCATGCATCTCTAACAACTCAAATGAAAGCTAGCAGAGGTGATACCAACATAATATAAGTATCAACATGGTACTGGATCTAATGTCTCAACACAACAATCCAAATGCTTGCACATAAATTCATCACTCAAAAATTATATGCAAGTATAAACTAGAGATAAGTAATATGCTACTATCATGAATCCTATTTCTTCTCAACTCAAGTCCACACAATATAACATGCTAAATAGCTAAGTAAACCTTAGAAAACAAGTTCACACAACTTGTACATGCTAGAAAACAATATTGCAACACAAAAATAACTTCACACAAATTAATCACCTAAAATGCCAAAATGGCAGAAACATGCAGATTAAAGATCTGTCCACCAAATTTTCTATGATGCTCTAAAAATTAAACCCAGCTAGGTTTGGATAGCCCTAAACATATACAAGACCATCCAATTGAGTTTGCATAAAAAATCATTTTTAATGATTTTATAAAAATCACCAAAGTGCTCTCTGGTGTTTTACCATATTGCATGCCGTTTCAAAAATATTAGGAATTTGGAAGCAAGGTTAATTGCTACTGTTAGGAAATTTCAAGGGCTTTCCAATGCAATTGGGTAAATAGGCACTTAGGGCTTTGTGGGGTCCGATTCCGAGAATGTTTCCAGAACAACTTTTCTGAAACCAGAAACAACAGAAAACAGGGAACGAGCACTTGGCATCTTGTTGATAGGTTAGTCCCGGAAAACGTATAAAAATGCTATAAATAATGGAGAAAATATGTAGCAATTGGCATAATATGATCATGGAGCATGAGAAATTATAGATACGTTGGAGACGTATCAGACCCCAACATATTTCCTATGTTAGCTGAAGCACACCGGGTCGCCGATCAATTCTGCGAACAATATCGTATTCTCGAGGCCGAGGTAGCAATTATGGAGGCGGAAAACATTGAGCTTCGTCGTGTCATCAAAGGATTTCTGACTCCTCTCCAAATGATTCCACAGTCGCCACCACCGAAGAAATAATTCGTCATTGGTTTTGGCATCCCCTCGTCTTGTTCCAAGCTTGGGGGGAGTGCCGCGGTATCACATTACTATCTTTCATATTTTTACCTTTTCAGTAGAGTCATATCATGAGTAGAGAAGTTATCATATAGGATGGTTTGCAGTATGGAAGTATCTCTCCTTAGTTGGTTATTATTGTATCCGTTGGTGTGAGTTGCCGGTTTGAAATATTAATGAGAAGTTTCATCATTTACTTTCTGCACACCTTATTTTAGTTTTCAAGTTTTGTCATATGGTTGAGCTTGTTGTTAGTATTTGGTGTCATCTCTGGAGATCATCAAGTTAGTCTAGTTCGTTTTGGCAAACTTAGCTTGGGTCAGTAGATAAAATATTTTGAGATGCTAGTATAACAAAGAGGAATTTGCCTATTAGCTCATAAACTTGGTATTCACAAGCTAAGATCGCTTGGGATTTCAATGAAGATTGCATGATTGGTTTCATCATATGTATATTTGTTTGTTATCCCTCAACTCTTATGCTTGCTACCCAGCCTTTCTAGCCAAAAACCTTGTGTTGAGTATGAGCTCTACTCGTGCATCCAAACGCTGAACCAAAAACTTGCCATTTTTGTCCACCATACCTACCTATACATGCTATTTCACCGCCACTCCAAGTAAATTGCTCATGTGCTACCTTTAAAACTTTCAAAATTACTCCTGTTTTGTGTTCCTGTTTTTGCTCATGAGGACGTAAATAGAGAATCTGTATCTCACTTGTTGATTTGACTTCACACACCTAGACTAGCGGCTTCATCCACTTATCCAAATGCTAGAAGATCTGGCAGTAGGGTGCCCAGCCCCCAAACTAATACACAAATTCTCTTCACTATTTTTGCCCCTTATTTATCAGTCAAAGCATAATCGTGTAAACAAAAGAGAATGAGGGATGACCTTCTACACCAGTTTCATCCTTCATATGGGAGCCGCTCTTTTGAAGTCTAGTTGGCTTGTGACGTACTGTATTTTATGTTTCCTATTCGTTGACACTAGCATACACCTCTCAAAATTAGACACTCATCCATGGTTTGTGATTGTTGGCAGACACCCGAGGATTCGGTTAGCCATGGTTTGTGTAAGATGTATGGGAGGAGTGTCATGCATTTAATACCTCTGTTTATTAAAATAAAAGCTCTAGCAAATGAGTGGTCTATGCTTCCCTCTGCGAAGCGCCTATCTTTTACATTTATGTTGAGTCAGTAAACCCATTCCATTCTATCTCTAGCAAGCATTTGAGTTGTTGTGATCTCACTATCTATATGTTGATTTATTCAATCATGTTTTCTAACCTTTTTTGTTTAGCACATGCTTTATTATTTGAATGGATATTACTTTGAAAGCTATAAATCATTGTAAAAGGATTTTTATAATTAAACATGTTAACCTCTACACTATAAGCCTTGTTGTAAAGACTTCACCTAAGATAAGTATGATATCATTAAGTGTTCTCTGACCAAGAACAAAGTTTGCCATCACCAATTTTGATTCTCTCTTTTGCATCTTTGTTTGTGACTCCCATTACTCATTTCAAGTTAAGTTATATGAGATGAAGTTGTTGTCTATAATGATTGGTGCATAGATAAATGAGATGCTTCTTGTCCGTAGTTTATTTATCGACTCTTCACTCCATAAACCTGTGGTCATGTTTACTGAGTTCAGTTTTGCTTGGGGACAAGCGAGGTCTAAGCTTGGGGGAGGGGGCTGATACGTCCATTTGCATCACTATTTTATATCATAATTTGCTGTTATTCGTTCATATATTTCATATTGGAGCATGATACTTATGTTATTTCACCTATTTTTCATGTTTTCCAATAATTGGAGAGTTGAACCCCGGAGTCAGAATTCTGCTTGAAAACGGAGCGTAAGGATACCATATTCGCGAAGATCAGAGCACCCCGTAAATCATCGGAAAGTTCATATTTCACTCGAGGATGGAGGAAGCCAAAAGGGGAGCCGGAGGAGGGCCAGCAAGGGCCCTCACCATGCCCAGGCGCGGGCCCACCTCTGGCATCGCCTGGGGGTGGTGAGGAGGCCCTGGCCCACATCTGGCTTGCCCCTTAGACGTACTTCATCCCCCGGAAACCCTAAGACACATAGAATCATCGATGATTCTTTCCGCCGCCTCTGCGGGACGGGAAACAACAGAGAGAGAAAAGCTCTCCCGTAGGTAGAAATCTGCCGGGGAAATTCCTTCCCAGAGGGGGAAATCATCGCCATTGTCACCGTCATCGAGCTGGACTTCATCGGGATCATCATCGTCATCATCATCTCCACCATCATTACCCTCAGCTCCACTCTGTTCCGATGTAACATCTAGGGTTGCATCTTGTCTATTTCATAGGGGAAACTTTCCCGGTGTTGATTACTACTTGTAGTTGATGCTATTGAGTGAAACCATTGGATTAGGTTTATGTCCAGATTGTTAATCCCCATTATATCACCTCTGATCATGATTCCATATGATGTATTGTGAGTAGTTCGTGTTGTTCTTGAGGACATGGGATAAGTCAATTTGTTAGTAGTGAAGTAATGTTGAGTAATATTTAATGGTTTGATATTTAAGTTGGGTGTTATTCTTCTAGTGGTGTCATGTGAACGTCGACTACATGATAATTCACCATTTATGGGCCTAGGTGAATGCATCGTGTATTTGACTACTAATTTTGGGGTTGCCGGAGTGACAGAAACCTAAACCCCCGTTAGGAAACCATTACACGAGGGAGCGTGGGATCCCGGAGTTTAAAGGTGTGGTTAGATTTATTTCTTAATTACTTTCTTGTAGTTGCGGATGTTTGCAAGGGGTAGAATCACAAGTATGTATTAGTATTGGATGGTACGGTACATTAGCATAGGTTCACCCACACAACACTTATCAAAACACTAAAGATTATTCAGCGGCATGAAACAAAAGCACTTCACAGAAACCTCCCGTGTGTCCTCGAGAACGTTTGTTAAACATAAGTAAACCCATCGGCTTGTCCTTCGCTGAAGAAAGGATTTGGCCACTTGCTGCAATTATTATTACTGCATTTTATTTACTCGTACTTTATTCATATGCAATATCAAAGACCCCTACAAATTTATCTTTCAGTATTTATAGTTATTCCTTCATCGAAGCTTCTTGTCAACACCTTCTGCTCCTCGTTGGGTTCGACACTCTTATTTATCGGAAGTACTACGATACACCCCCTATACTTGTGGGTCATCAGTAGGTATGGTGGGCACAATGGAGAAACTTTGATTTTAGGGAGTTGGATGCACGAGTAGAATTCCATACTCAGAACAGGTGGAGGATAGCCAAAGACTAGGAGCGACAAATCAAGAGAGCATATGACCCATAATCATGCATAGAGATATAAACATCATTAATAAAAGCATAAGTGGTACCAAAAATTCTAAAACTAAATGACCATAGAGACTATTAGTGACTAGTTCATAGTCATAAACATGGTGTGAGAATGCGCCAAGTCAACCAAATAAAACATTCAAAGGAGAATACCACAAATTTATGCTTCAATATGACAAGAACAACTCATGATTCTTTCAATGGCACATTAAACACTCTAAGCTATTTGAGGCTAATCATGCTACTCAATAACCACAAGGCTTTAAAACTAAAATAACATCTACCATGATATGAAAAAGTTCTAGCCACAGTCTATACAAGGTTCTACTTGCACCGTTAAAAATTCTACTTTAAGCAACCGTTTCTTTTCCCAACAAGCAGCATACAAAATATGTTTTAACAAAATGATGTACATGCTACAACAAGCAAACATGAGAGTACTCAGATAACACTACTAAAACTAACAACTCTGAATAAGAGATGCAATGAAAACAAGAGCTGAACATGAATTTTCGCAGTAACTAGAAGAAAAACTAAGAATACTAGCATAGCAAGTATTCACATGAAAAAGCGGAGCGTGTCTCTCTCCCAAACAAGGATGCTAAGTCCAATGATATTATTGCAGCAAGTAAAACAAAATAAAACAAAGGAAAACAAAAGAAAAGAAAAGAAAAACAAACAGACGTTCCAAGTAAACTTCATATGATGTGACCGAATAAAAATATAGTTTCACGAGAAGTGACCTGATAGATAGATAGTTGATGAAGAAGGGGATGCCTTGGGCATCACCAAGCTTAGATGCTTGAGTCTTCTAAATATATTCTTGGATGAACCACGGGGGCATCCCCAAGCTTTGACCTTGCACTCTTATTGATCACATATATCACCTCTTCTCTTGACCTTTGAAAAATTTCTTCACACCATACGCAAAATACTGCTATGGACCTGTAGTCCAGGGATGAACTACTCACGCATCACTTCAGAGGAGGGCATGGTGGTGTAGACCCCTCCGGTGATGAATTCCCCTCCCGGAAGGGTGCCGGGGGCAGCTCCAGAATCCTCCCGATCTCGGGATGACGATGACGGTGTCCTTGGGTGTTTCTCGGGAAAAAGTGGTATATCTCTAGGTTTTACGCCTCGGAGGGAATAAATAGGCGAAAAGGCAAAGGCGGTGGAGGCCTGGGGGCCCCACACCACCCCATGGCGCGTCCAAGGGGCGCGCTGCCCTATGGTGTGGGCCCCTCTCCGGGTCTCTTCGGGACTCATTGGAACCTTCGGGAATTCGAAGACTTCCGAGCTTCAAATTTAAATATTTCCAGAACAATTTTTTTGAAACTAAAAACAACAGAAAACTGAGAACTGGCTCTGTGGCATCTTGTCAATTGGTTAGTCCGTAAAATCGATAAAAATGACATAAAGTGTATAGCAAACATGTGGGAAAAACTAAGAAAACAACATGGAACATCAGAAATTAAGCATACGTTTATGACGTATCAGGGGGACGTCGTGCAGCTACACGGCGTACACCGCCATGAGAGCAAAGAATAATGGGTGCAATGGGAAGGAGACTCCCTGGGATATATGATCAGTGAAGGCCACCGACTCGTTATTTTCCGGGGCGGGGCAAGCCTCTGAGCCAGGGAGCCTCCATGAATTGGCTTGGAGGAGCCCCTCGCGCTCGGCGGCGGTGAGCAGCTTCGCGGTGCCGGTGGATTTGGTCCACTTCCCGCCTTTCCTCCTTTTCCATGCCAACATGTGTGGTGAAAATCCCGGCGGACGCGTTGGTTAAAATAAGTGACAAGTGGAGTATAACTCGGTAAGCCTTCAGCAGCGCGAGTCGAATTACCCGAGGTTTTTCCAGATTTGAACCGAAGGACTGGAATTCTAATTAGGCTAATGGTGTATTCTCCCGAGTGAGATTATTTGACCTTGACCATTCGACTAGATCGAACTCATTGAGCCATATCCTTCAACTGTTTACAGAAAAGCACCTGAAGCGACTTGTCCCGAAGATTTGAGTCCCTAGATCGAGTCCTTGACTCCATCAAGCACTCGAGGGTTACTCGGTGCGGCCCATTAAAGAGTTCCTTAGGAGGCTCCACGAGTAATTACACTGAGGCCCATGGAAGAAGATTGCGCAGGGGCAGAATAAGGAAAAACTTAGGTGGCAAGAATAGAAAAGCTTAGTAGCTAACTCAGAATCGAGCCCACCTAATGTACGACCCTCAAGACCCGGCTGCATATATGTAGCGCCCCGACCTCGGAAATATGCAAGATGCTGGGTGTCACCGGTTACAATACCCGACTGAAGGTTACTGGGTTTACCACTTTCAGGCGCGGATCGTACATGAATCATCGGTCCACAACCCTTCAGTCATGACATAACGTCGGGCCCAACTATGTTTGCATAATTAGGAGATCAAGACGCGGAACAACTGGCACATCACAGTCTCTATGACACAAATCATATAGTTTAACTCTTAGCAGAGAAATATAGCAAGTATCACAACCATAGGGTCACTGGCCCAACATTACAGCAAGCGGAAGCAAATTAAGTGTTCTAAGAACAAGATCCAAATATAGCCTAAGAGGCTACAATAACATAACAACGTCAGCCTGTTCCTTGTTGCCCCAGGCTGCCACCCGGAAACCGAGACTACTCGTCAACTTTGATGAAGTACCCACCTTCGACTTCTGAGAAGTCCTCAACTATAATAGAGAAAGATTCAACAAAGCAACGGTGAGAGTACATGGGATACTCGCAAGGTTACTAGAGGTACTAGCTCGTATGAGGCTTTAGCAAGACTTTTGGTAATTGTTTCGCAGAAAGCTAGTTTTTTAAAAGACCCAACTGGACAACGTCTATAAGAAATGTCATGGCCGCCGTCAGTATAAAATGGTTGAATTGGTTGAAATTACCAGTGACCTTGATGTGAGTAGAATGGCGGGTGAACATGAAGATGATCAGAAGCTAAGCTTTTATGTCGCTAAACAAACTGATCCGTTGAACACCGGAATTCGTCCATCCAAACAAGTCCACACTGGAGCAACTGCAGATAAAGAGAGGTGCCAAGCTGTGTCAGATGCAAGGTCCTTGGTCAGATGAGGGAGCTATGGGAGTGGTTGCGATACAGAAGCATCACATGAAACTGATTGTGAAGTCGAGAGAGTTGACCAACAGGCTGGGTTGGAAGCCATGAAGAGGCGTAGGGCTGATCCTAGTGTGAACTGGGTAAGTGGGCGGTACCATGTCTTAATTTTTTGATATGGTTCATTTCTGTACATAGGTTACCTGTAGGTTACTAGGTTATAATTTTATTTCTAGATTATTCTACTCACAACCCATATCTACACGAACATTTATGATGCTAACCATGAGGAACAAAGAGTTCCTAATATAAGAACGTAGCAGTTAATCCTCCTAACTAGAAATTGGCCATAGAAGCACCTTACTATGTGATTGATTCCTAGATAGACATGGGACTTTAACAACCAACGTCTGATTCAATCCCTAAAATACTAGCAATAATGTTCTTGCGAAAAAATAAATTACTTGAACTTGCGCTATATTTATTAAAAAAATTATAGATGAAAACTTGAATAGACTTATATACCTTTCAGCCCCATCTTTGTATGCATCATTGGAACGTCCCTAGTAGGAAGGGGTAGGCCATTTCAGGATAGAAGCCAACTTCTTTGCATCTGTCCCCATGTTCACCAATGATGTAACCCAAAATAGGCCAACTGGTTTTGAGCAAACACTACTAGAGATTTGCTTATAGCAGCATATCCTACCACATGCGAACACGAAAGTAGACGCGGCTGGACTACTTAGCGCAGGCGAACAGAGGAGCGATGCGCCTGCGGTAAGTCCCTTACCCCAGGCGAACCAACTAAGGAAGCGACTGAGGTAAAGTGTGGCAGGGCCACCCAACACCACACCCTGGCACTCTTCGTTTACCCCAGGCGAATAGAGCAGATGTTCGCCTCTGGTATAACACATACCCCAGGCGAAAGCCGAATCTCTGCACCTGGGGTAAGCCCTCGCTGTTGCTGCAAAAAAATGAGAAAACCTTTAGGACCGGTTTGTGATACAAACCGGTTCTATAGGATCTGTCCCCTGGGCCCCTCTCTGCACAGCAAATGGCCGCAAGGCCTTTAGAACCGGTTTGTATCACAAACCGGTGCTAAAAGCCTTGCGGCCATTTGCTGCGCGGAGGGGGGCCCAGGGGACAGATCCTATAGAACCGGTTTGTATCACAAACCGGTCCTAAAGGCCTTGAGGCCATTTGCCGCAGGGTGGGGGGCCCAGTGGACAGATCCTTTTAGAACCGGTTTGTATCACAAACCGGTGCCAATGTGCTTAGCTCAATGTTTTAGTATTCTAAGTGACCAGATCTCACCCGCACCCGCACCCACACGCACCCACACGCCGCCGCCGTCGCCAGTGTCGAGGAGGAGCAGAGCAGGTCGTCGCCCACTCCGTCGTCGTCGTCGTTGTTGATCCAGGTCAGCCCCTCTCCCTCCCATCCCCCCTCCCTCCCATCCCCCCTCCATCCCAGCCCACTCCGGCCCTCCCGTCGTCGTTGTGGATCCAGAGGATGTGCGCCTGCTCCTGGTGGCCGCGGTGCTCCCGTCGTCGTGGATCCAGAGGAATGTTTGCTTTCTTTGAGCTCCAGGATTCAGTGCTCTTATCGGATCTTTGTAGTGCATTATATCTCCAACATTTCATTTTCAATAATGCGTATTTCCATGACAAATCAATGGTCTATGTCCCCAATTTAGGAACGTAAATGCAAAACTTAGGAACGAGAAAACAGAGGAAATCCATAGCAACGAGCGTTCGGATCGATAGCATGTTCTGGAGTTTTTTATTTGGCTAAGCACCCATCACTTTTGTCCCCATCTCATTTATCCTTTTTTCTATCTGCGTTCAAACCCCAGCATGCAATTAGAACACAGTAATCTGGTGGTACCACACACAACATTGTTTTTGGATATTCCAGTAAAGTAGATAGCTTTTGTGCATTTGTTTTGTGATAGGTAGGTGCTGCCATTTGTCTTTGTTTTGTGATAGCTATGCTCCTCTAACCTCTATGTGTACTTTCTTAATTTAATAGAACATGGCTTGCGAAGTATGTCGGTCCCGATGTGCCCAAGGACGATTCACCGGGACTTCTTTTATGCTTCAGCTCCACGACGGTGACGTTGATTCGTTGGTAATTAACAATTCTTTTTATGTTAACTTGTTCTTTCATTTTTACTATCTAGCTTGAGACTTGTGTTTCTTAACAAAAGATTCTTTATATTTCTTTTTTAGATTCTACCATGCAATATTCGCGAAGAGTTCAACGAGTTAGTTGGCAATAACGTGGATTTCAATGTTCACGGGACCACTTACATTCTTCGAGTGAAGAAAGAAAGAAAGAAGACCTACTTCTGCGGGGAACAATTGCAGGCTATCATCGCCAAGTACAATTTAAGCGGAGGTGATTACATTCACTTCTCTATGGAAGGAACGCAACCTCGTATCAAAATTCTGTATATGGGCGGGATTGCGAGTGAGGATGGCGGGAGTGAGGAGGAAATTGGGAACACTGAGGATGATATGGACACTGAGGATGATATGGACGAGGAGGACCCATGGAAACATGTGGTGGTTGCTCAAAGAGCGAATCTTAGAGAGCTTGAGAAGGACCGTGTCCTTCAGAGACTTGCCCAGATAGATAGCTACATCGGGTCCCCTTTCGTGCATCGCATCACCAACACTAACATCTCCAATGGACATCTCATGGTATGTTTTTTAACATTTTCTTATTCCTATAGTTGCTTATGTTATAATGTGGCCGGTATGTGACATTGTGCTTTTATTCTTTCTTAGAATTGTGTGTTCTAGAAAATACCTATGGCGGTAGCGGACAGTGCTGGCATGGAGCATAAAGGTACCATTGGAGTACGCCGTGGAGAATCAGGAGATGTCACCACAGTTCCGATCACCAGGGATAATGCTGATGGTCGCGTCATCCTCAACTCTCAAGCATGGAGGCAGTTCCATTCCGCAAGAGTTGGTATGGAGGCTGGCCGAGCTATTCTGATCACCATGAGGGATACTGACATCCCCAACTTGGACATGATGATGGTCATCCACTACATCAGCCCAAATTAGAACAAATAATCATTTTCATCTGACTAGCTAACTCCTGGATTTATTAATTAGTAGTATGGTTCTTTTCGATACTATGTAATTTTGTTGAACTATGTGGTGATGATCGAGACTATGTGTTGATGATCGAAAATATTTCTGTTATAAAACTTAATTCTGTCATTTTGAGATTATGGTATATTTTTGTCATTTTGAGACTTATTTCTGTCATTTTCCTGTAATTCTGTTATTTTGATTTCTTTTATATTTTGATACAGCAAAAGCATACCCCAGGCGAACAGAATACGGTACCCCAGGCGCATCTCTTGTTCGCCACAGGTAAAAGTATTACCCCAGGCGCACAAGGCCTATTCGCCTAGGGTATGCCAACTTACCACAGGCGCATTTCACTATTCGCCTGGAGTAAGCCATTACCGCTGGCGATATGGTCCCAGGCGAACCGAAATGCGCCTGTGGTAGTCCTTTTCTATTCGCCTGGGGTAAGCTTTTCCCTAGTAGTGAAAATAACATTTAGATTAGTTGATGTTGGTTCCAAGGTATCAAACACTAGCTTCAAATGCTTAATATGATCTGACGGAGTAGCGTTGTATATAAAAATATCATCGACGAAGACCAAGACAAATTTGCGCAAGTATGGAGCCAGAATGCTGTTCATTGTGCACTTGTTGTATGCATATGTTAAATGCATAATATCAAGTAGGACACTTAAATTCGATAAACTCTGGTTATTATTTTTTAAAGCAAGTAGCTTCGCGCAATTATCAACTTTGACCATGTTTTATATTTTTCTATGGAACCCATATAATACTTTGTAAAAAATATATTAATTATTCCATAGAGAGAAAATGATACTCTAGAAGTACTTTATAGTTGGAGTAAGGATGGGTAACATGGTTTTCTGATTTGATAATGTAGAAAATGCACAAGAAACATAGGCAAGAGAACTTAAGATTTGATTTGGAAGATGAAGACGGCGAGGAGGAAGACGGGGATAATTTATTGGATTCTCATGAACACGCAGATGAAGAGGAAGATCCAAAGGATATACTAGAACATGACACCACTTCTCAGCGCAACTAAAGAGCCAGCTGGCTCAGTAAAGATAATCTGTAGATTTATTCTCTCATGTCACATTTTCATTTACTTTGGCCAGATTTTAATTTTCTCATACCAATGTACATGCAGGGCCAAATGGAGACATTCGTGAGTTTAGGGTTCTTTTTCAAGCATCAAATTTGTTAAAGATAAAATCAAGAAAGGTTAACCAAAGGTCTGGCGTTCTTAGTTCTTTTATTGGGGGACTGGCTAAGAACTCTTCATATGCACCATTACATGTCGCAAGATGAGACAACAAGCTATTAATTGGAAACTCCAAAGAAGCAACTCATTGAATATGTTGAGGTACACCTTATCATAAGATATTCTACTCCTCCTATCCTAAAAAAGTGTCGGAAGCTATGCCTATAGATTGTATAGGATTAGTTCATTTGTGGCGACACTTTTTTAGGATCGGAGGGAGTATTAATTTAGTGGCACTTCTATACTAACTATCTCTCTGTTTAAGACAAAATTTGTGTATCGTGAGCCAACAAAAGCCAATACAGAAGCCTGGATACTAAGGATTGTCAACAAAAGGTGGAGCGATTACATGTCCTCCTTGAAGAACAAGTACAACAATCCAACAGAAAGATCATTGGAGCGAATCAAGAAGCAAATTCCGCCTGGTGTGAATATATAGACATCAGTGGACTGCCCTACTCTTGGGATTTGGTGCCAGGCCGGAGCAACACTTAGTTATGTATATGTTATTTTATACTTGTGATCCAAACATACCCTAGTTGTGTTAGCACTAACCGAACCTGTAATGTCCAGAGAACGTGCCATAGGAATTCTAAATCTGCAAAGCAACAAAGGCATCAACATACCACTGGAAGGAAAAGCCATGCTAGACTAAGAAAAGAGATGGTCATAGTACTTCTTTGAACTTTTTATAGTTTAATAATATTTTATCAGAAGTAATAATTACTTTGTTGTACAGGAAGACGGAAATGGAGGTCCAGTCAATAAAATTGACTTATGGGATGAAGCCATAAGAGAAAGGATGGAAAATACACAAACGAGGATGTACAAAAGCAGATGGTAATGTTCTTTCTCTTGTCGGTTATTTTGGCATTCAATTTGTCTTAACTTCTTATCTTTGCTTTTATAAAGCTCGGAAGGAATTAGCAGCTCGTAAGAGAATGAGAAAAGGGGTCCTTTCAACAAAACATTATGACGAAGTGTTCAAAAGAGTCAACAATTTGTGGATACTATAGTGATAAGTACTAGGACAATACGAAGTTAGATCAGGGTTCAACTTCCGTTGGACAGTCACCAAGTGAAATGAGGCTTCAGAAAGAACTTCAATCTCTTAAAGGGGATTAAAAAAATGTCACTGAACTGGCAAAGAGAATGCTTGCTTTCATGGAACAAAAGTATCCTAACAAAGATTGTATGAGCTAAATATTGGTTATGCAAAATGAAAATGAAGTCGGTACCTTATTACCATGTCAATCCTATTTCCTTATTTCACTCAATTCTATGTTCTTAATAATTTGTTCTTGTTATGCTTTCATAGGTCAATGTTTCAGCTGAACATGGTGATGGTGCTATCCCAAATGAGCTTGATAATGTTGAAAAATCGATGGAGAACGTTCAAACTTCAGAAAATGATCCAAAGCTAGGTTCATCAAACTTTGCATATTTGATAGGTTCTAGACTTATAGTACAGAATACCACCTAACCATATCTGTGCTTCCACTAAATGTAGGAAGCGCTGTTTGCATTGCACATCATATTCCATCTAAGGAACTTCTTGAAAAATCATCTTTGCCGCATGGGAAAACAATCGTGATGGTATATTCTTGAAGGCCACAATCAAAATTTTCTACTTTGTGTTCCATTTTAGCATGTTTGTTGTAACTTCTGTGGTTCAAACTTATTAGTTTCTGTCATAAAATATGTTTCTTTTCGCTATTGTTTTGTCAAATTGTAGGCTTCTACAAGGGAGGAACAACCAAAAAAACAAAATTCAAAACATGTAGTTGTATTGAAGTGTGTTTTTTTTTTTTTTTTGAAATGGGAGCGTAGCCCCAGCCTCTGCATCGTGATGATGCACACAGCTGTAGCTTTATCTTATTAAAAAAATAGAGAATAAGCATCCAGTTTATTACAACTCACGCATCATCCAGGTTGGACACTAAGATCAACCAGAGGAACAGAAATAACAATATTCGAATACAATTCATTGAATTCTTTTAGCATGCAACCAGCCACCCTGGTTGTAGATAGCCTGAATGACCGCCATCAAACGAGCACATCCAGAATCCATAAGAACCCGCTGATCCTCCGGCAGAAGGAAAGACCACATGTGGATCCAATAAGTTGCTTGGTGAACAACCTGCAAAAAGTGAACGCCTCTTGATTTGTTAAACACAACATCATTTCTACAGTTCCAAATAGCCCATAAGAAAGCACACGCCCCAATTTGAATTCTTGCTTTAGATTTCTTATCCACCTCTTGTAACCAGCTATCAAACATGTGATCAACATTAGATGGTTTGGCAATGTTAAATGTAAAATGTAGCAATCTCCAAATATGGCTAGCAAAATTACATGAAACAAACAAATGATTAACTGACTCCTCGTTGTCGCAGAACACACACTTCTTCGAACCCTCCCAACCTCTTTTCATTAGATTATCTTTAGTAAGGACACATTTTCGCTGCAAGAACCACATAAATATTTTAATCTTTAGAGGGACTTTCAATTTCCAGAGATATTTATGGAGAAAAGGGGTATGTCCATGCATGTAGTCCAAATACATGGATTTTACTGAAAACACACCTGTCTCAGTCAGACCCCAAACAAAACGATCCTCCTCTGAGTTTAGATGAACATTCATCAGCCTACGAACCAATCGCAGCCAAGTCTCCCATCTCTCCCCAAAGAGAGTTCGTCTAAACTGAATATTGAGAGGATTGTGTGACAGCACCTCTGACACTAACACATTTTTATGCCTCACAATATTATAAAGTGAAGGATATTGCGCCGCAAGAGGAGTCGGTCCTAACCAAATGTCTTCCCAGAACCTAGCAGACCGGCCATTGCCTATCTGAAAAGACCCTCTTTTGAAAAAATCATTTTTAACCGTCATGATTCCCTTCCAAAATGGTGAATCATACGGTCTGACCTGAACTTGAGTGAGAGTTTTATTAGACAAGTATTTATTTATTAAAAGTTCTTGCCATACCCCTTGTTCATTCAGCAGTTTATGAAACCATTTTGATAGTAGACATTTGTTTTTATTCTCTAGGACCTCAATACCTAAGCCCCCTTGATCTTTTGGCCTACAAACCATATCCCACTTAGATAAACGGTATTTCCTTTTGTGTAGGATGCTTTGCCAAAAGAACCTACTACGAAAGAAATCCAACCTCTTTCTAACCCCAACAGGTATTGGAAAGAAGGATAACAGAAACATAGGTAGGCTAGTAAGAACTGAGTTAATAAGAACAAGCCTGTCTCCATATGACAGGATTTTCCCAGCCCAAGATCCCAACTTATTTTCAAAACGATCCTCAACCATTTTCCATTCTTTGTTAAGCAATTTCCTAAAATGAATGGGGATACCCAGATACTTAAACGGAAGAGAGCCAACCTCACAACCGAATAAGGATCTATATTCATCTTGCCTCTCAACAGCTTTGCCAAAACAGTAGAGTTCACTCTTGTGAAAGTTAATTTTAATCCTGACAATTGTTCAAACAATGCCAGAATCAATTTCATATTAACAGCTTTATCAATATCATCTTCTAAAAAGAGAATCGTATCGTCCGCATATTGTAAAATGGAGATACCCCCTTCCACCAAATGTGGTATTAAGGATCCCACTTGACCATCCTCTTTCGCTCTAGCTATGAGGATAGCCAACATATCTGCAACAATATTAAACAGTACAGGGGATAGAGGATCCCCTTGTCGCAACCCCTTTAATGTTTGAAAGTAGTGTCCAATGTCATCGTTAACCCGAACCCCCACACTCCCCCCTTGAATAAAAGTGTTTACCCACTCACACCACTTAGGATCAAACCCTTTCATTTTTAGTGCCTGTTGCAAAAAGGACCACTTAACTTTGTCATAGGCTTTTTCAAAATCAATTTTGAAAATAATGCCATCCAACTTTTTGGTTTTTAACTCATGTATGGTCTCATGAAGGATCACAACGCCCTCTAAAATGTTCCGTCCCGGAATGAAAGCTGATTGAGTTGGTCTAATAACTTTGTGAGCGATAGACGAAACACGATTCGTACCCACTTTGGTAAAAATCTTAAAGCTCACATTAAGCAAACAAATAGGTCTATACTGTTCAATGCGACATGCATCCTCCAGAAGTGTGCGACATGCATCAGTACTGTGTATTGAAGTGTGTAGATTGCCATGTCCCAAAAACAGATATGTTCATTTCGTTAGAAATGAAATTTCGTCCAGATCTTTTGGCTTCTAAACTATTTTTTCTTATTTTCCTTTCATAGACCGAATCTGCCGCGACCATGGATATATCTGCAACACTACTCAAGGAGGTTGAGGGTTGTGATAGGTTGCGTATGGACGGAATCATCTCATGCACAGCCGGATAGTCGACGTGATCGTGGTCCATGGATGCATCCTCCAGGGTCGGCATATCCGGGTCCCACTCCTACATTGCGCCCGACTCCAGTGCGTTTGCCCCATGCGTCTTGTGCGATACCGAGCCCTTCTTCGAGAGGCGGCCCTTTTATTGAGATCAACTACCAGCCTCAGTTTCATGCTGGTCCACAGTCCTATCAAGGGACTACTCCACATCATCCGTTGTTTTGAAAACTCGTTCTTCAAAATCATCCGTAGCATCAACTGCCGAGGGAACCTCAGGGTAGTAATTCCGTGTACGCTGGAAAGGAGTCCCCAGTCTATTGTTCGGCCTGCCCAAAGATGAGGAGTTGACACTAGGGCTGGAATTCGAGCCGAGCCGAGTCGGCTCGGCTCAACTCTCTCAAGCTCGGTCAACTGACGAGTCGAGCTCGGCTCGACTCGTTCAACAAACGAGTTCAAAATCAAAACTCGGCTCGGCTCGGTGAACTCGCGAGTAGCTCGCGAGCTACTCGTTTAACTTATCTAATTTTATAAAAACTATAAAAAGTCACCATTATATAATGTATATATAATTATTTTTGATTATTTGGGTCATGTATAATAAAATCATCACAATAATCAGTGAAATATGTCACCATCAAACAATTTGTAGTAAATAAACTACAATAATCAGTAAAAAAATATTCAAATAAACGAGAATATCACTAAAAACTATTTTAACCGAGTTAAATGAGCTAAACGAGTACTCGGTAAACTCGGCTCGTTTAGTTTGAACTCGTTTACCGTTGAAAACGAAAACTCGACTCGGCTCGTTGGACAACGAGTTCGAGCCGAGCCGAGTCGAGTTGCGAGCTACTCGTTTAACTCGCGAGTTCCGAGTTTTAATTCCAGCCCTAGTTGACACTGCCTGTAGGTGTGTTGAACACCAGGTTTTTCTTAGCTGTTGGGCTCGCCGAGGCTATCACCGACCTTTGGGTGAATTTCCTCTTTGGAAAGCACCCAGGGAGGCGTCGTAGTGCAAGGACGGCATGCGGCGGGTCCTCTTCTCACACTCATCCTTATCGTGTCAAATGAATCCGAAGTGGAAGCAGAAGTGTGGCACACGCTCATATCTTAGTGGATAGAATTGTTTCTCAGTTCTTCCTTTGACGACAGTCGCAAAACGGTTATGTAAACATTTATTCAGTGGGAGGACGATACGAACACGCAGGTAGTCGCTGTACTCCAGACCTGGTAGATCCACATCCACCTCCTCAACATGGCCAAGATACGCCCCCAAAACCTTGTCGCACTCCACTAGTTGCTTCTACCACGGTTAGTCGTAGAATCTGACCCAGATCGGTATGTGGTCAAGGACTGCCTCAGAAGGCCTAGCCTCCTCGATTAAGGGAGCAATTGAAGGGAATATGCCCGAGAGGCAATAATAAAGTGTTTATTATGTTATTCTTTTTTATGATAGATGTTTATTTCTCATGCTAGAATTGTATTAACCAGAAACGTTGATACATGTGTGATTAATAAACAAACAATCGTTCCTAGTAAAGCCTCTCTTTTAACTAGCTAGTTGATGAACCGATGATCAAGATTTCCTGATCATGAACATTGGATGTTGTTAATATCAGGGTCATATCATTAGGAAAATGATGTGATGAACTTAGACCCTAACTAGGTATAACAATACGATCAAGTCATTTAGTTTATATTGTTATGTCTTACATTCGGAGTAACCTTATTCCTTAGACCATGAGATCATGTCAATCACTAATACCGAAAGAGTACTTTGATGACATCAAACGTCACACCGTAATAGGGTGACTATAAAGGTGGCGTTAGGTATTCGTAAAGTGTTAGTTGAGTCTCATGGATCAAGAGTGGGATTTCTACATCCAAAATGACGAAGAAATATACCCTGGGCCCTCTCGGTGACATCATATCGACGCCGCTTGCAAGCACGTGACTAGGTCACAAGGATGTCATATCACGGAACGAGTAAAACAGTACTTGTCGGTAACGTGATCGAACAAGGTATGGTTGATACCGATGATCAGATCTCGGACAAGTAAATTATCGCGAGATAAAGGGAATTAGTTACAACGTTGATGGTTCACACGATCACGAGATTCATCGTTGAATATAGAGGAGTCATCACGGATCTCCAGATCACGCTGTTGATTATTGATCGGAGAAGATTCTCGATCATGTCTATGTTATTCGTGAACCGTAGGGTGACACACTTAAAATTCGATGACGCATTTGAGAGGATACAAAATTTCGAAGAATGTTTTGGACAACACCGTAATTGTTTCGGGGAAAATTAAAATAGTTCAAGGGTTTTTCGTCGAATGGTTGTTAATAGAATTAAAGAATGATTTGAGGTGCTATATGAAAATGTTTGTTAATAGAATTAACAAATATAAATAAAGAAATAAAATATTTTATTTATTTATTAAAGAAAAAACCCTTGGATTTTCTAAGTGGGAAATTATGGTAGCATGAGTGGGTGTGAGTGGGGCTTCCACTCACATGAAGAGGGAAGAGGTGGGGGCAGCACCATGGCTGGCCGCACCCCCACCCTTGGGCTGCCTCCCCCTCCCCTATAAAAGGAGGGTGAGGGCTCCTCTTCCTCACACACTTGTCCCACCTCCACTAATAGAGAAAAACCTATAGAAGGAAATGAGGGCTCGAGGCGCATATTGGCAAAATGCGCCTCCTATATATTATGCGAGGCGTACTGCCAAGATGTGCCTCCTATAATGCACATTTAGGAGGCGCATTTCCAAAATATGCGCCTCTTATACTTCATGTGGGGACCACAGCCTCCCGACCCCAGATTATGCGAGGCGCATGTGGCCTTATGCGCCTCCTATAATGTATGTATAGGAGGCGCACTTTTACATAATGCGCCTCGTATCGTTTGTGTGGGCCCGGGTGGCGTCGGTGGCAGCGAAGGCGAGGCGCATCTTGCACCATGCGCCTTGTATAGCTAGAGGTATAGGAGGCGCATATTGAGCTAAATGCGCCTCCTATAATATGCAGCACGTTTCTGTAGTCCGAAGCGCTCGAAGCCGTCCGATGCAGATCGTGTGGCGGCTGTTTGGAACAGAACACTGCCTCCCCGACGCATCGAGACCCACCGAACCCCGTCTCTTCTCCTCCCCAGATGGATCTCGTCCCAGCGGCGCCGCCCAAGATCCTCCCTTGCGACCTCTCTCCCTCCCTTGCGGCTCCGATTGGCGGCGGCCAACTCGAGCAAGGACGAATACGACGACCGCATCTGCTAGCAGCACGCTGCCGCCGTCGTTCTGGTATGCGCCCCCTCTCCTTTATCCCCTCTCTAGCTTCCTCCGGTACCCGATCGCCATCTCCCCCCATCAGATCTCTCTGCTCTGCACCCGATCGACCGCCCGCCCAAGCAGCAGCAACGCTGGAGATGGAGGTCCTCCTCCGCGTCATGCTTTTGCCTCTACGGTTCTGCCCCTACAGATAACGAGGAGGAGCTCGTGCTACTGCTGGTCACCTACAGATAACACCCAAAGAGATGCCCTTGACCGTACCTCGTGCTCGTGCCCATGCGCATGCCGCCCTGAACATAACGACGACGACGGTGAGGACATCATGCTGCTTGTGCTCACCTGCACGGCCAGGGAGAGGCCCTCATCAGGCGCTGCAGCAGGAGTTTGAGGACGTCGGCGCACTGCAAAGTTCCTCTTTTCCCCTCCTGCTTCTTTTCTCATCTTGGCAGTGAAGGGTATGTTGCATAGAAAACAAAAAAAATTCCTACGCGCAATAAACCCGAAAGGCCAAGATCTAATCTATGAGATGAAAGGCAACGGGGAGATAGAGAGTCTTGAGATAACATACCCTCTAAGACTCAAAATGGTATGAGATAAGATCTCGTTGTTGGCGTAGTCGTTCTCACGCCGATCCCAACCGAGAAGAATTGCACCGCAATCCGGCGGTGCCTCCGTAATCGGTCACACGTTCAGCTCAATGAAGATTTCCGTTCCCTCGATCCAGCGGGTTGCGGAAGTAGAGGATCTCCCGGAATTCCAGCAGCACGACGGCGTGGTGGTGGTGAAGAATCCCACGGTCAGGGCTTCGCCAAGCCGAAGACCATGGGATGGAGCAGCGGGTGGAGGGAGAAGGAAGTGGGCAAGCAAGTGTGCGAAGAAGAGGGAGCCCTCACCCTCCTTTTATAGGGGAGGGGGAGGCAGCGCAAAGGGGGGTGCGGCCAGCCATGGGTGCCCCCACCCCTTCCTCTCTTCATGTGAGTGGAATCCCCACTCACACCCCACTCATATTTCCCTAATTTTCCACTTAGAAAATCCAAAGGTTTTTCTTTAATAAATAAATAAAACATTTTCATTTCTTTATTTATATTTGTTAATTCCATTAACAAATATTTGCATGCAGCACCTCGAATCATTTGTTAATTCTATTAACCATTTGACGAAAAACCCCTTGAACTATTTCAATCTTCCCCGAAACAATTTCGGAGCTGCCCAAAATATTCTTCGGTATTCCGTATCCTCTCTAACGCTTCATCCACCCTTAAGTGCGTCACCCTACGGTTCGCGAATATTATAGACATGATCGAGACTCCTCTCCGATCAATAATCAACGGTGGGATCTAGAGATCCATGATGACTCCTATATATTCAACGATGCCTCTCGTGATCGTGTGAACCTTTCAACGTCGTAACGATTTCCTTTTGTCTCGCGATATATTACTTGTACGAGATCCGATCATCGGTATCAACCGTACCTTGTTCGATCTCGTTATCCGACAAGTACTATTTTCTCGTTCCGGTGATATAACATCCTTGTGATCATATCACGTGCGTCAAGCGGTGTCGATGTGATATCACCAAGAGGGCCCTGAGTATATCTATCCGTCATATTGGATGGACAAATCCCATTCTTGACCCATGAGCTTCAACTAACACTTTCTGAATATCTAATGCCACCTTTATAGTCACCCTGTTACGGTGTGATGTTTGATGTCATCAAAGTATTCTTTCGGTATTAGTGATTAACATGATCTCATGGTCTAAGGAACAATGTTACTCCGAATGTAAGACATGACAACAAAACTAAATGACTTGATCGTATTGTTATACTTAGTTAGGGTCTAAGTTCATCACGTCATTCTCCTAATGACACGAACCTGTTATTAACAACATCCAATGTCTATGATCATGAAACCTTGATCATTTGTTAATCAACGAGCTAGTTAAAAGAGATGCTTCACTAGGAACGTTGGTTTGTTTATTAATCATACATGTATTAATGTTTCCGGTTAATACAATTCTAGCATGATAAATAAACATCTATCATAAACAAGGAATAACATAATAAACACTTTATTATTGCCTCTTGGGCATATTCCCTTAGTCTTCCACTTGCACTAGGGGCAATAATCTATATTACATAGTGATGAATCTAACACCCATTGAGTTCTGGTGTTGATCATGTTTTTCCCTTGAGAGAGGTTTAGTCAACGGATCTGCCACATTCAGATCCGTATGTACTTTGCAAATCTTCACATCCCCATCTGCGACATGTTCACGGATGGAGTGAAAACGACGCTTGATATGCTTGAAATTCTTGTGAGACCTTAGCATTGGCTATGGCACCATTGTTGTCACAATAGATAACCATTGGATCCAACACACTCGGAACCACGCCTAGTTCGGATATGAACTCCTTCATCCAAACTGCTTCATGTGTTGCCTCCGAGGCAGCAACATATTCGGCTTCTGTTGATGATCTCGCCACCACGGATTGCTTGGAACTCCTCCATCTTACTGCTCCTCCATTCATAAAAAATACGTACCCGGACTGAGACTTAGAGTCATCCGGATCAGTGTCGAAGCTAGCATCAACGTAACATCTTGCGACGAGCTCTTCTTCACGCCATGTATGAGAAACATATCGTTAGTTCTTCTCAAGTACTTAAAGATATTCTTGACCCCGTCTAGTGTTCCAAGCCTGGATCGGATTGGTACCTACTAGTCAAACTAATAGCGTGTGCCACATCCGGTCTTGTACATATCATAGCATACATGATAGAACCTATGGCTGAAGCATAGGGAGTCTTATTCATCCTTTCTCTATCTTCTGCTGTAGCTGGACATTGAGTCTTACTCAGAGCTTGTCCTTGCAACATAGGTAATAACCCCTTCCTACTATCTTCCATTCTGAACTTCTTCAGAATCTTGTCAAGGTATTTACTTTGCGAAAGTCAAATTAAGCGTCTTTATCTATCCCTGTAGATTTTGATGCCTAATATATAAGCTGCTTCACCGAGGTCTTTCATCGAAAAACTACTGTTCAAATAACCTTTTATGCTTTTTAAAAGTTCTATATCATTTCCAATCAACAATATGTCATCCACATATAGTACTAGAAATGCTACAGAGCTCCCAATCACTTTCTTGTAAATACAAGCTTCTCCGTATGTTTGGACAAATCCAAACCCTTTGATCACCTTATCAAAACGGAGGTTCGAACTCCGGGATGCTTGATTCAGTTCATAAATGGAACGTTGAAGCTTACACACCTTGTCAGCATCCTTAGGATCAACAAAACCTTTGGGTTGCATCATATACAACTCTTCCTCAATGTCACCATTAAGGAACCCCGTTTTGACATCCATCTACCAGATTTCATAATCAAAAAATGCAGCAACTGCTAACATAATCCTAACTGACTTGAGCATCGCTACTGGTGAGAAAGTATCATCATAGTCAACTCCTTGAATTTGTCGAAAACCTTTTGCGAGAAGTCGAGCTTTATAGACGGTCAGATTACCATCAACGTCAGTTTTCTTTTTAAAGATCCATTTGTTCTCAACGGCCTTGCGGTCATTGGGTAAGTCCACCAAAGTCCAAACTTGGTTTTCGTACATGGATCCTATTTCGGATTTCATGGCTTCAAGCCATTTGTTGGAATCTGGGCTCATCATCGCTTCATGATACGTCGCAGGGTCATCACCTTCATCTACCATGAAGTTTAATACGGGATCTACGTAAAGTTCAGGAGTTGTATGTTCCCTAGTTTACTTGCGAGGTGCGGTAGTTTCCTCTTCTGGAGTTTCATGATTTTGATCATTAGCTCTCTCTTCAACTGACGGGGTCGGCACCGGAACAACTTCCGGCGCTGCGCTACTCGCCATTCCAAGAAGAGAAGGTTCAATAACCTCGTTGAGTTCTACCTTCCTACTATTCACATCTTTAGAGAGAGTCTCCTTCTCCAAAAACAATCCATTCTAGGCAATGATAATCTTGCCTTCGGATCTGTGATAGAAGGTGTACCCTATTGTTTCTCTAGGGTATCCTATGAAGATGCATTTTTCCGCTTTGGGTTCGATTTTATTAGGTTGAAACTTATTCACATAAACATCGCATCCTCAAACTTTTAGAAATGACAGCTTAGATTTGTTTCCAAACCATAATTCATACGGTGTCGTTTCAACGGATTTTGATGGTTCCCTATTTAAAGTGAATGCAGCCATCTCTAGTGCATAACCCCAAAACGATAGTGGCAAATCTGTAAGAGACATCATAGATCGAACCATATCCAATAAAGTACGATTACGATGTTCGGAAACACCATTATGCTGTGGTGTTCTGGCAGGTGTGAGTTGTGAAACTATTCCACATTGTTTCATATGCATGCCAAACTCGTAACTTAGATATTCACCTCCACGATCAGACCGTAGAAATTTAATCTTTCTGTTACGATGATTTTCAACTTCAAACTGAAATTCTTTGAACTTTTCAAACGACTGAGATTTGTGTTTTATTAAGTAAATATACCCATATATACTCAAATAATCTATGAAAGTGACAAAATAACGATATCCACCGCGCGCCGATACACTCATTGGTCCACACACACATCAGTATGTATGATTTCCAGTAAGTCTGTCGCCCGTTCCATGGTTCCAGAAAACGGGATTCTAGTCATCTTGCCCATCAGGCATGGTTCACATGTTTCAAATGATTCATAATCAACTGATTCTAAGAGTCCATCAGAATGGAGCTTCTTCATGCATTTAACACCAATATGACCTAAGTGGCAATGCCACATGAAAGTAGCAATATCATCATTTAACTTAATTCTTTTGATATTCACATTATGAATATGTGTATAAATACTATAAAGATTCAAAACAAATAAATCATTCTTATCAGGTGCATGACCATAAAAGATATTATTCACATAAATCGAACAACCATTGTTCTCAGACTTAAAGGAATAACCATTCCATATTAAGCAAGATACAGAAACGATATTCATGCTTAATGCAGGCACCAAATAACAATTATTGAGGTTTATAACTAATCCCGATGGTAGACATAGAGGTAGCGTCCCTATGGGAATCACATCAACTCTTGATCCATTGCCGACGCGCATCGTCACCTCATCCTTTGCTAGTGGTCGCTTATTCTGCAGCTCCTGTTTCGAGTTACATATGTGAGCAACCGAACCGGTATCAAATATCCCGGTGCTACCGCGATTACTAGTAAGGTACACAACAATAACAAGTATATCATATATACCTTTGTTCACTTTACCGGCCTTCTTATTTGCCAGATATTTGGGGAAATTATGCTCCCGGTTGCCAGCGCCTAAGCATTGAGAGAAGCTCAGCAAGAGACTTCTTCATGCCTTGCATATTATAGTTCATCACAAAGTTCTTGTAACTAGGTCGCAGAGATTCAAGAACACGATGTATCCCTAGCTCATTGGGGATCAACATTCCCAGAGCTATGAGTTTATCAGCGTACTCAGACATTCTGAGTACGTGCTCACTAACGGAGTTGTTCTCTTCCATTATACAGCTAAAGAACTTTTCTGGAGCATCATAAATCTCCATTGCAGCATGGGTATCAAAAAATTAATTTCAATTCTCCCATTGTAGCATAGGCAGTGCTGTTCTCGAAACGGTTTCGCAGCTCTGGATCTAATTCATAAAGGATGCCGCAATGAACTATACTGTGATCTTCCTGTTGAGTCAGATAAACATTTTTATCTTCATCAGAAGCATCATCAGCGGGCTGGTCACCTAGCGGTGCATAAAGCACATAGAGCTTCTTGAAAGCGGTGAGGAGAATCCTCAGGTTAAGTGCCTAGTTGGTAAAGTTGCTTCCATTGTTTGCTAGTTCTACTCTCTCCATGAACATATTGAAATTGGAGGTGGGTGGTGCCATGATCTACAACATATTTGCAAAGACTATTTAGACTATGTTTATGATAAATTAAGTTCAAGTTAATTCTAAAATTATCCCATGAACTCCCACTCAAAAACAACATCCCTCTTAGTCGTCTTTAGTGATTACATGAACCAATTCACTACACCGAAACCGATCATCACGTGAGACATTGTAGTTGCAAAGGCGAACATCAACATGTTCATCATATCATCCATATGACTCATGCTTTACCTTTCGGTTACGTGTTCCGAGGCCATGTCTCTACATGCTAGGCTCGCCAAGTAGAACTGTAGTATTGTGTGTGTTTCAAGGCCATGTCTGTACATGCTAGGCTTGAAAACACCTGTTGTATGCGAACGTTGACTCTATCACACCCGATCATCACGTGGTGTCTCGAAACGACGAACTTTCTTAACGGTGCATACTTAAGGAAGAACACATTATTATCTTGATATTAAGTGAGAGGGATCATCTTATAATGCTACCGTCGTGATCTAAGCAAAATAAGATGCATAAAAGGATAAACAGCAGGTAGAGATCGATTTTTTTAGAAAATCTTTTGTTGCTCAAATCAAAAAGTGCTCAACTAAGAAAATTTGCATATATAACTCAGGATTAAGCACAAATAAGCTCAGGTCATTTTGAATTTTCTGTGATTTTTAACGGAATTAACAGTGGACAACAGTAATCTGTTTTTCGTAGAAATCCGAAATATAGTGTCAACTTTTCACTAGAGGCTTTACTTGGCTCAACAAAAACACAAAAGAAAACATACAGCAGGGTTTCTAAGGAAATAGGAAACACCCAGGTGCAAAGCACACAAAAGAAAACAAATAAAAACTGAATGAAAACAGATAAATAATACGGGTTGTCTCCCGGTAGCGCTTTTCCTTAACACCTTTTAGCTAGGCATGATAATTTGAGAAAATGATCACATGAGAAATATGAATAGAAGAAAAAGAGAGCATCAATAAGCAAATGTAAAACACATGTAAGCATAACCTACTTCCTATGAAAATAATCTTGTAAAAAACAAGTCATGAAAACACAAAGCCACAAGCATAGGAAAGCAAAATAAGTGCAACTTAAAATTTTCAACATAAAGAGGCGAAACTTGATATTGTTTAGATGCATAGGACTATGTTTCCCTCTCTCATAATAACTTTCAGTAGCATCATGGATAAAATTAACAATATAACTATCACACAAAACATTCCTATCATGAGCCACATGCATAAAACAAGTATTACTCTCCACATAAGCATAGTCATTCTTATTAATAGTAATCGGAGCAAATTCAACAAAATAGCTATCATTATTATTCGCATAACCATAATCATTAAATATAGGAGACATTTTTCAATCATAATTAATTTTCTCCTCAATAGTATGTGGACTTAAAATATCATATTTATCATTGTAAACAGGTGGAACTATAATACCACAATCATTGTAATCATAATATATTGGAGGCAAACTATCATCAAAGAAAATTTCCTCCTCAAAACATGGGGGACTAAAAATATCATATTCACCAAAACTAGCTTCCGCAAGCTTAGACTTTTCCATAGCATCGGCAATAATGGTGTTCAAAGAATTCATAATAATAACATTGCTATTAGCATGCAAATAAAGCTCCATAGGTTTTTTAATTTTCTGTTCAAACACTTCATGTCCTAACTCAAGATAAAGATTATAAAGCTCTCTCATATTTTTGTTGTTTTCCATTAAGCCTCACTAGTGAAAATAAAAACAAGAAACAAAAAGATATAATTGCAGAATCTAAAGGAAATAACTTCGAGCACTCACACCCGAGGATGTGAGCGCCTTTTACCTTAACTCCCCGGCAACGGCGCCAGAAAAGAGCTTGATGTCTACGCACACTTCTATTCTTGTAGACAGTGTTGGGCCTCCATGTGCCGAGGTTTGTAGAACAGCAGCAAGTTTCCCTTAAGTGGATTACCCAAGGTTTATCAAACCCAGGGAGGTAGAGGTCAAAGATATCCCTCTCAAGCAACCCTGCAATCAAGATACAAGAAGTCTCTTGTGTCCCCTACACACCCAATATACTTGTCAGGTATATAGGTGCACTAGTTCGACGAAGAGAGAGTAAAATACAAGTAGTATGGATGATTATAAGTGATAATAACATTCTGAAAATAAAAATAGAAGCAAGAAAACATGTAGCAGAACAGGCGGAAAATGGTGTTTCAATGCTTGGAAATAAGGCTCTAGGGCTCCTACTTTCACTAGAGGACACTCTCAACAATGATCACATAATTGAATGCATAAATATCATCTCTTCACTATGCTACTCCGAACCACTCTCCGGTCTAATAACAAACACTAATAATTGCGTAGGGCTTTAACAACACTCCTCGAGTCTATATTCCCTCTCTAGGGCACCCCAATGTCACTACGAGCGCCATAAATTAGTATTAAACAAACGCCTCAATTTCATAGGTTCACCTTCCAACACAAAATATAAATATCATGCTAAACCACACAGAGCACACACTCTCACCTTTACCCCGTGATCAAAGTGTTTACGGAGAAAACAAAACCACTTGAGTAGCATAACAGATGAAGATCAATCTACATATTCAACTAGATTACAAAGCTCATGATCACATAAAGATCACACCATGGGAGAGAGAGATGAACCACATAGTTACCGGTAGAGCCCTCATCCTCGGGGGAGAACTACTCCCTCCTCATCATAGGAGACTGCAACGGCGATGGAGATGGCGGTGGAGTCGATGGAGATGGCTTCCGGGGACACTTCCCTGTCCCGGCAGGGTGCCAGAACAGAGATCTGTCCCCCCGAAACTTGTCGGTGGCGGCGGCGGAGCTACGGATGTATTTTGCGGAAAATGTCGATTCGTCTAGGGTTTTCCATCCGGGGGGATTAAATAGGCGAAAGGGCAGAGGCGGTGGAGGTCCAGGGGCCCCACACCACCCCTGGCGTGGCCAAGGGGGGCGCTACCCCATGGTGTGGCCCCCCTAATGCCCCTCTTCGTCTCCTCTTCGGTCTTCTGGATGCTTCCGGGGAAAATAGGACTGCCGGGCTTCGAACTTTCCGATTCCAAGAATATTTCCAGAACAACTTTTCTGAAACTAAAAACAGCAGAAAACAAGGAACTGGCTCTGTGGCATCTTGTTAACAGGTTAGTACGGAAAATCGATAAAAATGACATAAAGAAAGGAGAAAACATGTAGCAATTGGCATAATATCATCATGGAGCATCATAAATTAGGGATACGTTTATGACGTATCAAAGCGTCAACCTGATAAACTCGAACCCAAAGCAGAAAAATGCGTTTTCATAGGATACCGTATGGAAACAATAGGGTACACCTTCTATCACAGATCCGAAGGCAAGATTTTTGCTGGTAAGAATGGATCCTTT
This sequence comes from Alopecurus myosuroides, assembly GCA_028641055.1. NCBI lineage: Eukaryota > Viridiplantae > Streptophyta > Magnoliopsida > Poales > Poaceae > Alopecurus > Alopecurus myosuroides. The sequence goes on from CM054057.1 coordinate 31,731,404, forward strand.
TTAGAGAAGGAGTTTATCTCTAAAGGTGTGAATAGTAGGAAGTTAGAACTCGACGAGGTTCTTGAACCTTCTCTTCTTGGAATGGAGAGTAGCGCAACCCCGGAAGTGGTTTCGGTGCCGACTCCGTTAGTTGAAGAGGGAGCTAATGATCAAGATCATGAAACTCCAGAAGAGGAAACTACCGTACCTCGCAGGTCAAGTAGGGAACGTACATCTCCTGAACTTTATGGGGATCATGTCTTAAACTTCATGCTAGATGGAGGTGATGACCCTGCGACGTATGATGAAGCGATGATGAGCCCAGATTCCAACAAATGGCTTAAAGCCATGAAATCCGAAATAGGATCCATGTACGAAAACCAAGTTCAGAATTTGGTGGACTTACCCGCTGACTGCGAGGCTGTTGAGAACAAATGAATATTTAAAAAGAAAATTGATGCTGATGGTAACGTGACCATCTATAAAGCTCGACCTGTCGCAAAAGGTTTCCGACAAATTCAAGGATTTGACTACGATGAGACTTTCTCACCGGCAGCAATGCTAAAGTCAGTTAGGATTATGTTAGCAGTTGCTGCATTTTTCGATTATGAAATCTGGCAGATGGATGTCAAAACAGCGTTCCTTAATGGTGATATTGAGGAAGAGTTGTATATGACGCAACTCAAAGGTTTTGTTGATCCTAAGGATGATGACAAGGTGTGCAAGCTTCAACGTTCCATTTATGGTCTGAAGCAAGCATCTCGGAGTTGGAACCTCCGTTTTGATAAGGTGATCAAAGGGTTTGGATTTGTCCAAACATATGGAGAAGCTTGTATTTACAAGAAAGCGAGCGGGATCTCTGTATCATTTCTAGTTCTATTTGTGGATGACATATTGTTGATTGGAAATGATATAGAACTTTTAAAAAGCATAAAAGGTAATTTGAATAGTATTTTTTCGATGAAAGACCTCGATGAAGCAGCTTATATATTAGGCATGAAAATCTACAGGGATAGATCAAGACGCTTAATTGGACTTTTGCAAAGTACATACCTTGACAAGATTCTGAAGAAGTTCAGAATGGAAGATAGTAAGAAGGGGTTCTTACCAATGTTGCAAGGCAAGACGTTGAGTTAGACTCAATGTCCAGCTACAGCAGAAGATAGAGAGATAATGAATAATATTCCCTATGCTTCAGCCATAGGTTCTATCATGCATGCTATGCTATGTACAAGACCAGATATGGCACATGCTATTAGTTTGACTAGTAGGTACCAATACGATCCACGTTCGGAACACTGGACGGCAATATATAATATCTTTAAGTAGTTGAGAAGAACTAAGGATATGTTTCTCGTAAATGGCGGTGAAGAAGAGCTCGTCGCAAGATATTACGTCGATGCTAGCTTCGACACTGATCCGGATGACCCTAAGTCTCAATCCGGGTACATATTTCTTATGAATGGAGGAGCAGTAAGCTGGAGGAGTTCCAAGCAATCCGTGGTAGCAAGATCATCGATAGAAGCAGAATATGTTGCTGCCTCGAAGGCAACACAGGAAGCAGTTTGAATGAAGGAGTTCATATCTGAACTAGGTGTGGTTCCGAGTGCGCTAGATCCAATGGTTATCTATTATGACAACAATGGTGCCATAGCCAATGCTAAGGAGCCAAGGTATCACAAGAACTCCAAGCATATCAAGCGCCGTTTTCACTCCATCCGTGAACATGTCGCAGATGGGGATGTGAAGATTTGCAAAGTACATACGGATCTGAATGTGGCAGATCTGTTGACTAAACCTCTACCAAAGGCAAAACATGATCAACACCAGAACTCCATGGGTGTTAGATTCATGACTATGTAATATAGATTATTGCCCCTAATGCAAGTGGGAGACTGAAGGGAATATGACCGAGAGGCAATAATAAAGTGTTTATTATGTTATTCCTTGTTTATGATAGATGTTTATTTCTCATGCTAGAATTGTATTAACCGGAAACGTTGATACATATGTGATTAATAAACAAACAATCGTTCCTAGTGAAGCCTCTCTTTTAACTAGCTTGTTGATTAACCGATGATCAAGGTTTCCTGGTCATGAATATTGGATGTTGTTAATAACGGGGTCATGTCATTAGGAGAATGATGTGATGAACTTAAACCCTAACTAAGTATGACAATACGATCAAGTCATTTAGTTTATATTGTTCTATCTTACATTCGGAGTAACCTTTTTCCTTAGACCATGAGATCATGTCAATCACTAATACCGAAAGAGTACTTTGATAACATCAAACGCCAGACCGTAACAGGGCGACTATAAAGGTGGCGTTAGGTATTCGGAAAGTGTTAGTTGAGGCTCATGGATCAAGAGTGTCATTTGTACATCCAAAATGACGGAGAGATATACTCTGGGCCCTCTCGGTGAGATCACATCGACACCGCTTGCAAGCACGTGACTAGGTCACAAGGATGTCATATCACGAAACGAGTAAAAGAGTAATTGTCGGTAACGAGATCGAACAAGGTATGGTTGATACCGATGATCGGATCTCGGAGAAGTAAAATATCGCGAGACAAAGGGAATTAGTTACGACGTTGATTCTTCACACGATCACGAGATTCATCGTTGAATATATAGGAGTCATCACGGATCTCCAGGTCCCGTTGTTGATTATTGATTGGAGAGGAGTCTCGATCATGTCTATGTTATTCGCGAACCGTAGGGTGACACACTTAAGGTTCGATGACGCATTTGAGAGGATACAGAACATCAAAGAATGTTTTGGACAACACCAAAATTGGTTCAGGGAAAATTGAAATAGTTCAAGGGGTTTTTCGTCGAATGGTCGTTAATAGAATTAACAAATGATTTGAGGTGCTATATGCAAATGTCTGTTAATAGAATTAACAAAAATAATTAAATAAATAAAAATAATTTATTTATTTATTAAAGAAAAACCTTTGGATTTTCTAAGTGGAAAATTATGGGAGCATGCATAGTTTAAAAAACCGGACCGGTGATCGAGCCGGCGAGGCTCTCGGTTTAGGTTTTTATCGGTCGAACCGCTGGTTCATCCGGTTCAATGTTGGTTTCTTAAGATGTAAAATAATATATTTTTCTCTTTAATATGACAATATGTAGAGAAATAAATTCATATTTGGCAATATGAAATAAAGTGAAAAGTATCAGACCATCAAAATTGGGAACAACCAGTGCATATCTCACTGATATATATAGGCACTGGAAGTCTGAAACACACATGCATCAACCTGCACACTTGAAATACTAATAATCTGTGAAACGTGACAACGTACATAAGATGGTAGAGTACTAATAAAGCACGAATATGTCTCGCTCCTAGTGGCTAGCGCAGTTGGACACCAACGACCTGGCACCCTGAGGTCCCGGGTTCGACTTCTGTCATCTCGGATTTATTTTCCCGCGGAAGCAAGTGTTTCGGCCGGTCTAACCGACAGCATGTTGGACCGGTTTTTCTTCGAAAACCACCGGTCTGACCGCGGTTTAGCCGGTTTTTACCGGTTCAGTTGCGGGGCCGGTCCAGTGCGCTTAACCAACCGGCTAGAGCTCCGGTTCCGGTTATTTCCGGTTCAACCGCCGGTCCGGTCCGGTTTTTTAAACTAGGGGAGCATGACAGTGTGTGATTGGGGCTTCCACTCACATGAAGAGGGAAGAGGTGGGGGCACCACCATGGCTGGACGCACCCCACCCTTGGGTTGCCTCCCCCTCCCCTATAAAAGGAGGGTGAGGGCTCCTCTTCCTCACACACGTGTCTCACCTCCCTTCCTCTCCACCCGCTGCTCCATTCCATGGTTTCCGGCTTGGCGAAGCCCTGACCGTGGGATTCTTCACCATCACCACGCCGTTGTGATGCTGGAGTTCCGTGGGGTCCTCTATTTCTGCTACCCCGCTGGATCGAGGGAACGGAGGTCTTCATCGAGCTGAACATGTGACCGATCATGGAGGCACCACCGGATTGCGGTGCACATATTCTCTCTCTCGGGATCGGCGTGGGTACCACTTAGAGTCTTCAAGGCTTTGTTTTCCTAAGACTCTTTCTCCCCGCTACCTTTCATCTACTAGATTAGATCTTGGCCCTTCGGGATTATCTCGCGTAGGAAATTCTTTGTTTTCTATGCAATGTACCCTTCAGCAATCAGGCAAACCACACCCTTCCTAATCCATGGCCCTCCGCGGGCAACAAAATTATAACCCCCCTCAGCAGTAAAGATGATGATGAAAAATTTGTCTTCCAACACTACAAGAAATATGTTGATACGTGATTCTCAATTTTTGTCACTAGAAAGTCACGGAGTTTCATTCATGACCCCTTTTTGACTAAAAATGAAAAGTCACATACCGAGCGTCTTATTTGATCGTCAATGACTAATTTAGTTAAATTGTCATAGCCTCTATGACTCAATCAGAGGGGTCATAACGCTATGACCAATTGATTTAGTCATGTGATATCCTGCCATAGCCACGTCAGATCCTACGTGGACAATCCTACGTGGCAAAATTGTGACCAACTTACTAGGTCATGGAAGAGATTCAGCCCAGTCCATAGTGCTCCTCGAAATGGGCTAGCCCAACATTCCGACCTATTTTTATTTTTTACTACCTCAAACATTTTCAATAAATGGGCCTAAATCAAATAATTTCTTGTCCTTTCCAATCTTTCTTTCCAACATTCAGGTCCAATATAATTGGGCCATGGCCTTTAAAGGCCCAGCCCATTTTTTCTGCATTTAGGGATACTTTTTTTCTGCATTTAGGGATACAGGTCACTGATTTTTTCTGCATTTAGGGATATACATCGCTTACTGTTTGGGCAGTGGCATTTTGCTGTTCCCAAAACGCATTCAGGACAAAATCTTGCACATTCAACAAAGAACAAAATATTTCATTTTACTACCGTTTCATTCATCTCACATCAATCAACATTCACATAAATAGTACATCTCACTTCAACCAGCATAATTACATGTCGCATTTCATAACACATGACAGGACTTTCATCAAAATGATACCAAAACTTCCCAGAACTGATGACAACCAAAAAGTGAGCAAAATGAACTTCCAACAAGAAAGCCGCTGCCATTTTCTTCTACTTCTTTACCTGAAAATCATAAACAAGCAATGAGCTACGGTTAGAAATTTTGCATCAGCTACTTCTAGGTCAAGTGTGCACTTGAAGAGCACGCACAACACACTGAGCATAAATAAACTAACGCACCTAAGTGGTAATAACAAACATACAATTCTGCATATAAGGAGCAGCCTGATAGTATCCCTTGGGAACATAGGAAACATTCTAAAAACTACTTCTAATCTTAAATAGCCAAAGCCTAAACATTATCTGCCAATTAGCATGTTATCGGCTCGGCCTTGGTATCACAAAGCTCATAGAGAAATGGAGAACCCAACTCATTCTCAGTTTTAGTACAGACAAATATAACATTGCTACTTTTTCGAGCGTTTGCGGGAAAGAGAATAATACCATGTTGGAGAGGGTCTGCGATAGCTCTCTGATCTAGACTCGATCTCATCTAGGCTCTCTAACTCGTGATGCTCACAAAGAAATCTTTGGGTGAAGTCCTTTGGCTTCAAAGCATGGAATTGTGCTGCTCGCAGCAAACTCTTTGGGTGAAGTCCTCTGGCCTCAAAGCATGGCTGGCCCTGCATGAGAAAACGTAATCAGTATTGAAAATATTAATAGAGAAGAGAATAGGGTATATCCTCTTATCAGATAAAACAACGAGGAAACAAACAGAAGCATTTCCTTACCTACAATAAGTAAATGATGGTTGAGAATTTTCTTATTTAGACACAAAGACAATTTCATCAATATATTGACAGAATATAAAGCTTTGTTGTTTTAAAACTCTCGAAGCATTTCCTTATTTACAAAAAAATAAATGGTGGGTTTGCATTTTCCGATAGCAGCACATTATATATTTGTTGGCGTGAGGAGGGAGAGCATGAGCGCAAACATGAAACTACACTCCTTATCAGGATGTGGACTAATAGCACAAGACCCAAGTATGACATGAAGTATGCATAGAAATACATGTGCAGGACTCCAGAAATGGCTCAGGAAATAGTCCTTACAGTACAATTACAATTAGGTTCAGAGTAATAACAACACAAGAATGGCAATGTGTATAATCATCTGTTAATAATCACTATCTAGAACTTAACAGTGGCATAAGTTACAGAATTATCAGCATACACCGCATCTGTCCGATGCGAATTGTGGTTCCTAAATAATTATGAGCATGGATCCTAATCAACATGTATGGATCTAGCAGATCATGTCAAATACTATGCAGATTTGCGAGCGGGCATAGCGAGATCTTAAGAATAGGGAACAGCGAACAAGTAGCAGATCTGCACACGAGCCTAGGAATTCACAAACGACGAGGGAGGGGAGGGGAGGGAGGAGGAGATGGGTCGTACCCTTGTACTTTCCGCAATAGGCCGACATGCGGTTCCAGTAGAGCATCTCCGGACGCGGTCGATGACGAGCATCCCCGTGCGTGCGCCAGCTTGTTGCTGTCCGAGACAGCACAATCACTCTACTCGAACCAGCCTCGACGTCCCGGAATTGCTCTAGCGTCCACTGCACCAGCACCGCCCTGAAAATCCAGCAAGAAAACAAAAATGTCATATCCAGGCTATCTCTGCTCATCAGACTTGAAGAAAGAAGGGTACCCTCGTTTCTGGCTGATGTACTTATTAAATCTTAAACATTTTGAAGTTTTCAAAAGCTTCATCAAGTTGTACTTACAAAATAAAACACCCTGGATCATACGGACATACATAAAAGTACCCAAAACTACCTGAGTCTGATGCCTAAACATGAACTAAGATTGGTAAAAACAGAGGTTATGATCGTTCATCTTGTCGATGGCCTCCTGTACGTTCCCCAACTGAACACCCTCTTCTCCTCCATCAGATCCGTGATAGTCACAAGGTCGATTTGAGCTACAAGCAAACAAAACCACATCAACCACACTTCAGTCGGTGGCCAATCCGCCCACTAACCAACAACCAATTCCCCGTCCTGCCCTATCAGATGGCAAGCAGATCGTCAAAGGGATAGTGACGCTCGCGAACAAGAGACAAGCACTAAGATTCAGGTTAACACATCCTGGCTTGCACGCATGCACAGGAGGTACCGAGAAGCAAGTTTGCAGACCCGTGAGTGGCATAGAGAGGTGCTCACCTGGCCTGAAGCCGGAGAAGGTCGAGGCTGGAGCTCGTTCCCGTTGGCGTCGACGTCGTTCCCGTGTGCAGCGCTGCCAGATCTTAGCGGACGCACGGTGTAGAGGAGCTCAGGGCCGAGGACGAACAGAGGGCGACGGGACTAGGTGGACCTCCAAGGAGTATCGGATCGAGGAGCGCGCCCGTGGCGGTGGTGCTCGCTGGGGGAGGTCTGGGGAACGGCGGCGGCTGCGGTATGAGGAACGACGGCGGCGGTCCGGTTTGTTGCTTCCGCGCTTGGTGTGGGATGGGGGGCCGCTGCCTTGGAACAGAGGGAAAGCCCATCGATGTTGTGGTTCCCGAGCGAGGAGGCGGTGCCGTACTCGGGGCGGGGAGAGGGCTGGGGGATCCCGTCGATGTTGTGGTTCCCGTCGATGTTGGAATCTAGATCGGGATTAGGTGGGGAGAGAGGAGCGGCGGCTCGGGGTCGAGATCCGGTGGGCGGCGGCAGCACGAGCAGTGGATGGGTTGGCGGCAGCGCGAGCAGTGGATGGGTTGGCTGCCATGGCCGGGTTTGTGCAGAGTCGGCGCGGCGTCGTGAGAGGGGAGATAGGAAGGGGAGCTAGGGTTAGAGATGAGCTAGGGTTTGCGCGGAGGTGACGAAAATATGCTGCTTATATTCTTCGCGTGCGCGCTTCCGGCCGTCTGATCGACATCGGACGTCTCACGGTGCTCCAAACCTATCAAACGGGCTTGAAGCCCAGGAGGGGATCAAAGACTGGGCCAGTTTCGGCCAGTTTAGCAGAATAGTTAGAGCATCTCTAACTCATCCCACTCAAAAAAAATCTAACATATCCGGAATAAACTCTAACCCCCTCCGCCGCTATATCTAGTGGGTCGCGACAGATTTAAGTTATCCGCCCCGAAACCCCGTTGCCGCAATCCCGCCACTCTGCCACCCCTCTGCCGCTCCGCACTAGCACTACGATGAGCAATTCCACGCTGCCAAGATGCCGGGATGACCAACGGCCGTCTCCACGAGCTCCGCGCCGCTAGGGTTCAGCCCGCAATGGAGAAAGAGCGCGTGCTGCCACTAGCGCCTCTGCTCGGACCGGATTCCGTGCAGATAACCCTCTGCGGCAGTCAGGAAACGGGCGTCTGCAGGTGGCTTTTGGGTGAAATGACAGATGTTTTGGCCACATCCATGGAATAGTTTGTTTAAATATGCCCATATTCCACACAAAGGTGCATATTGTAACAACTAACAATGTTCACGAAGAAAATTTTATTTTTCGTTGAATACAAATACCATTTTCCCTTTCCGGAGTGTCAAAACCGGGTATTTTTGTGAAGCACATACACAAAATATGTTGCAAAAATGTAGAAAGTAAAATTCTAAATATATTATGTCATATTTTATCTACAGATAACAAACTTACTACCTCTCAATAGCTCAAAATACACCACTTTTGAAAAAGATAAATTTCTGCCGATTCCGGTGAAACCGGGCCAAATTTGAACTACAGTTGCCTCGTAGTTTGCTCGTGATTTTTTGCAAAAATCATTTTTAGGTAGCCAAGTACCTATTTCAACAGAGATACACCAAGATTTCATCAAGATTCGACACCTAGGTACGAACGGTCATGTCCCCCGTTTTGACCGTTTCCCGAAACCGGCTTTGAAAATTCCAGAAAATTCAAAAAAACTCGAAACGATGCAAGATCTTCGCGTGGTGTTGTTATATATGTCCTAGTATCCACCAAAAATAATAAACTTGGAATACGACAATTTGGTGGAAAATGTGTTCACAGAAATGAGCTATCTCGTACGAAGATTCATGGCTTTCGGGTGAAATGACGGATGTTTTGGCCACATCCATGGCATAGTTTGTTTAAATGTGCCCATATTCCACAAAAAGGTGCATATTGGAACAACTAACAATGTTCACGAAGAAAGTTTTATTTTTCGTTGAATAAAAATACCATTTTCCCTTTCCGGAGTGTCAAAACCGGGTATTTTTGTGAAGCACATACACAAAATATGTTGCAAAAATGTACAAAGTAAAATTCTACATATATTATGTCATATTTTATCTACAGATAACAAATTTACTACCTTTCAATAGCTCAAAATACACCTATTTTGAAAAAGACAAATTTCTGCCGATTCCGCTGAAATCGGGCCAAATTTGAACTACAGGTGCCTCGTAGTTTTCTCGTGATTTTTTGCAAAAATAATTTGTAGGTATCCAAGTACCTATTTCAACATAGATACATCAAGATTTCATCAAGATTCAACACCTACGTACGAACGGTCATGTCCCCCGTTTTGACCGTTTCCCGAAACCGGCTTTAAAAATTTCAGAAAATTCAAAAAAAAACTCGAAACGATGCAAGATCTTCGTGTGGTGTTGTTATATATGTCCTACTATCCACCAAAAATAATAAACTTGGTATACGACAATATGGTGGAAAATGTGTTCACAGAAATGAGCTATCTCGTACGAAGATTCATGGCTTTCGAGTGAAATGACGGATGTTTTGGCCACATCCATGGAATAGTTTGTTTAAATGTGGTCATATTCCACACAAAGGTGCATATTGGAACAACTAACAATGTTCACGAAGAAAGTTTTATTTTTCGTTGAATAAAAATACCATTTTCCCTTTCTGGAGTGTCAAAACCAGGTATTTTTGTGAAGCACATACACAAAATATGTTGCAAAAATATAGAAAGTAAAATTATAAATATATTATGTCATATTTTATCTGCAGATGACAAACTTACTACCTCTCAATAGCTCAAAATACACCACTTTTGGAAAAGACAAATTTCTGCCGATTGCGCTGAAACCGGGCCAAATTTGAACTACAAGTGCCTCGTAGTTTGCTCGTGATTTTTTGAAAGAATCATTTTTAGGTATCCAATTACCTATTCCAACAGAGATACACCAAGAGTTCATCAAGATTCAACACCTAGGTACGAACGGTCATGTCCCCCGTTTTGACCGTTTCCCGAAACCGGCTTTGAAAATTCCAAAAAATTCAAAAAAAACTCGAAACGATGCAAGATCTTCGCGTGGTGTTGTTATATATGTCCTAGTATCCACCAAAAATAATAAACTTGGAATACGACAATTTGGTGGAAAATGTGTTCACAGAAATGAGCTATCTCGTACGAAGATTCATGGCTTTAGGGTGAAATGACGGATGTTTTGGCCACATCCACGGCATAGTTTGTTTAAATGTGCCCATATTCCACACAAAGGTGCATATTGTAACAACTAACAATGTTCACGAAGAAAGTTTTATTTTTCGTTGAATAAAAATACCATTTTCCCTTTCCGGAGTGTCAAAACCGGGTATTTTTGTGAAGCACATACACAAAATATGTTGCAAAAATGTACAAAGTAAAATTCTAAACATATTATGTCATGTTTGATCTACACATAACAAACTTACTACCTTTCAATAGCTCAAAATACACCTCTTTTGAAAAAGACAAATTTCTGCCGATTCCGCTGAAACCGGGCCAAATTTGAACTACAGGTGCCTCGTAGTTTGCTCGTGATTTTTTTTAAAAATCATTTTTAGGTAGCCAAGTACCTATTTCAACATAGATACATCAAGAGTTCATCAAGATTCAACACCTAGGTACGAACGGTCATGTCTCCCGTTTTGACCGTTTCCCGAAACCGGCTTTAAAAATTTCAGAAAATTCAAAAAAAACTCGAAACGATGCAAGATCTTCGCGTGGTGTTGTTATATATGTCCTAGTATCCACAAAAAATAATAAACTTGGAACACGACAATTTGGTGGAAAATGTGTTCACAGAAATGAGCTATCTCGTACGAAGATTCATGGCTTTCGGGCCAAATGACGGATGTTTTGGCCACATCCATGGCATAGTTTGTTTAAATGTGACCATATTCCACAAAAATATGCATGTTGGTATAACTAACAATGTTCACGAAGAAAGTTTTATTTTTCGTCGAATAAAAATACCATTTTCCCTTTCCAGAGTGTCAAAACCGGGTTTTTTTGTGAAGCACATACACAAAATATGTTGCAAAAATGTACAAAGTAAAATTCTAAATATATTATGTCATGTTTGATCTACAAATAACAAACTTACTGCCTCTCAATAGCTCAAAATACACCTCCTTTGAAAAAAGACAAATTTCCGCCGATTCAGCTGAAACCGGGCCAAATTTTAACTACAAGTGCCTCATAGTTTGCTCATGATTTTTTTTAAAAATCATTTTTAGGTACCCAAGTACCTATTTCAACATAGATACACCAAGAGTTCATCAAGATTCAGCCCCTAGGTACAAACGGTCATGTCCCCCTTTTTGACCGTATTTTTGAAATTTGTATAAGGGTTCAACTCGTTTGTATAAGCTAGTCTTAATTTAATTTTTTCAAATATATATTAGCTTGATACAAAACATTAGATTATATTTTTATGAACATTTTGACATATTATTTGTATTTTTTCAAGTTACAAGGAATATTCTATGAATTTGGAAAGTTCATTTTAATTCCTGCAATTTTTTTAATTTCTGGAATTTGGGAAAAAGGCTTAATCGATTTACATGGCCCATTAGCCGCACCCATAGGGAGCACCGGATAGCCACACAGCGCTATGGGCCGTTGGCCCACTCGGCATACCAAAACGTTAAAGAGAAAAGGAAAATAAACGGGCCACACAGTCTTGTTAAAAGCCCCATTCAAACGTTAGAGATAAAAGGCTCCAGTGCGGTCCTCTGTCACAAGTTCGGTAGTGGCCTATTGGTAAGGGTCTGGTGTGGTTGTGCAACGTCCAGGGTTCAAGTCCCCCATGACGCATTATTTATGCAGTTTCCGGTTTCTCTCTAACCATGTGGCTGGTCCCGCCCGTCAGGTCGGAGGTGGATCCCACCTGTCAGGGCGGTGGAGCTTTGTCAGCCACGGTGGGGGCCTGCGCGTCAGATCGTAGGTGGGTCCCTTTGTCATGTATAGGTGGATACCACTTGTCAGTAGTGGTGGGCCGCGCTTGTCAGTTCGGATTATAAACGTTAAAGTATGATTATAAACGCAAAGCACGGTTCCATATCAACAACTGTGTGGTGGCTCGGTGGTAATGCCATCGCTGGGCATGGGCGAGGTCGTGGGTTCAAGCCCCCATCGCCTCCTCATTATGCAGTTTTCTGCTTATATTTCTCATAGGCATAGGGGAACATGTGTATAAATTGCGTTGCGCTCAATACGTATCACGAATGGATCTTGGACTTGGTGGTTACGGAGTGCGTTGCTCTTGTGGGAGAGCAGGGTTCGATCCCTGGGTGTCCTCCTATTTTATTTATTTTCCACATTATTTCATCCGGATGGACAGTGCCTCCCTAACAGGTGTGGAGTCTACCTGGTCACTTGTGGGTCCCGCACGACCCTATTTTATTTATTTTCCACATTATTTCATCCGGGTGGACAGTGCCTCCCTAACAGGTGTGGAGTCTACCTGGTCACTTGTGGGACCCGCACGAGGTTGAAATTAACAAATGTGTATGACACATAGTCAAAATTGACACGTGAACATGACACGTAGGCAAAAATTGAAACGTAGGCAAAAATTGACACGTGAACATGACACATAGGCAAAAATTGACACGTGAACATGACACGTAGGCAAAAATTGACACGTGGATATAACATGTTGGCGAAAATCACAATCAACAAACACATGACCAATTAATTTGGTCTTAGTTAAGCAAAAAAAAGGGTCATACACCAGGTATCATGTGCTATGACCATCTTGTTAAAGAAAATCATGACTTTTTTGGCAAAAAGTCATGTGTTTAGTCCCTCCCAAACATGTCATGACCAACAGATTAAAAATGGTCATGGATCTATGACTAATTCATCCACGGTCATTAAAAAAGGGTCATGTATCAACATATTTCTTGTAGTGCAAAGGCGTGAAAGTCATCGTCCCACGGATACGCCACACCTCCATGAAGTGTCTATGAATATCGTAGTAGTTTGCCGCCTTGATCGAGTAGAATCTTGCAAAGAGTCGCCAGACTTTAGGTCCTGAATTTTCAGGTTCTTCGACTTCCTCAGGTTCCGCGGCACACACATCATCGTCGAGGCCCACCTCGCCTGCAGTCCGTGCCTCTGGTCTAACGTTTGTTCCTTCTTCCTCGGCTCCATCCCAGTTTCCCTCCGTCGCCTCCGTAGCTTCCGTAACCGCAATCCGGCGATCCTCCCCCGCCAGCACAATCACACCAACGTCATACGGCTTCGACTTGATTGAGACCTCACCGGCCTCCCCACAATCACCCCCACCATCCTTCGTCGACATCGCTCGTGATCTTACGTGGATGTATCTAACACCAGGATCGAAGGTTTCAAATCGAAGATCGAAAGTATGGATCAGGGCTTGGACACCACCTCCCTCCGTGGCCTTATTATGGCGCACGTTCGTGGCGATCGCGGAGTCCTCCCCGACGGCGTATTGTTCCCGGACTGTCCCCGATTTCCTTCTAGTTCCAGCGGATCCGATACGAACTCGTGTGCCTACAGATTGCCAGAGACAATACCGCTCCCGTCCAGGGTGGCGGCGCCCGATCGCCTCGGGGTCGCCATCCCTAACCCTAACGTAGCGCAGACATCTGCTGCCTCCTTGGTATCTACCTATGTTACGGTATCATAGCACGAAAAATTAAATATTTTAATTATAAGTAAATCTTGTACACATATTTGTACGGGGATTCTTCAAAACAATAAATACTAAGTAGCTATGATACTAGATTATCATGACATACATTATATGGGTAGTATCATACACTAGTACCATATGCATGATACTAGTTTATGATACTCCCCACTATGACTAGTCTTACAAGCCATAAAGTTGAATAAAGTCACGGATGGACCTTCAGGATTACATGAATAAAATAAAGGAAGACTAAACATCATTGCTTGCGTGTCCTCCTCCTTGATACAGATCTCCCCTTCAGAGTCTTCCTCGCCAATAGAGTCGCAACCGCCAGTAGGATCACCCTCCTCGGAGCTTCTCCCTTCAGTTGAAGCACCATCCTCAAAGCCACCGTCCACCCAGGTGTAGAGACGACCCAGAGTACCATCAAAGACTTTGAAGTCAAAATGACGTCCTACCAGTAAAATTATAGGATAGGAATTAGCTAGGGTGCAGGAAGTTTGGGCCTTCCACCCAATGTTGAGGATCATCTTGCTTGGGCGAGGAGAGCACATGAGACAATCATAAAACCATTGGGGCAATTTTCCATCCACACCCAGAATTAGGGAGGTTCTAGAACTAACGGTTGACAAGCCAAGAGGGGGATCCTCTGCGGTTATTGTACCTACTGTATAATCACTTACATGTGGGGTCGGGGCCATCTGTCAGTAGGTACAGTAACTGCAGCGTATCTCAGCTGGCCACTAGGACCATCGGGGTTCCGCTGACAGGACCGACGACGAAAGGAGCATCCCCGCCCCCAGGGGCCTTGTGAGGACGTCCGTACAGACGAGGACTAGGAATATGTTCAAGCGTCGAAGTCTTGCGAGGACGACTGCGGGGCTTAGGGGTATCCTCTGGAGCTCTGGCCATGGCGAAATTGGAAGACAAAGAAGAAAATAAGAAAGGGATACGAAGAGGAGGTGAAAGGACAAGGACAAAAGTAAATTATCATCCGCGAGAAAAAATAACCAAGCATTGCCTCTTCGCCTTCAAAGAAAACAAATGGTGGACAATTACACTGCCACCACGGAAATCGAGGATTCCTCATAGAGATCTTTTCGGTTATGAGACTCCGAGGAACGAATCTACGGTTTAAAAACTCGAGCGAAATAAGAAAAGAGAAGATTTGACGGAAGGCGCGGAAGATTATTTCTAAACCAATAGGCGAGAAGGACGATATGTCGGTAGAGTTTGTCTTAGACAAGTAACCTACGGCTCAAGGAAAGAGTAGTCAAAATCGTTATGAGGAAACAAGTCGCGGTTGCGCCCAAGGCAAACTCGATGGCTAATGTTGAGGCATATCCGACATATGGGCCTGCAAGAGACATGACCCGCATAAAAGATAGCACTCTCACGGGTTACTAGAGAATACAAAGGGATTTTCTAGAAGACGACGCCACTCCTTACTATATTGTAATTAGTAAACACTAGTAAGACGGACCTCGTGTCCAAGTAGAACTCCGCTTGGAGTCTTGTAAAGGCCTTACGAGTCATCTCGTATATAAGGGGACTCGAGCGATGACCAGGCCTGATGAGCCTAGTTGGGCCCTCAAAGCCCATCGGGTGCGCATCCCTTCCCCGCAGGAGAAGGTGATGGCACCCTAGCCACCGCATGCAGGCCACACACCGGCCGACCCGAGCCCACCGGCCCGGCTTCTTCCGCCCCGAACGGCACGGCCCCACGGGTCTATTTGGCAACGGGGATAAAAACCACCGGTTATCGCTCTACCATAACCATCCCCACGAAACATAGTTCATCCCGTCCCCATCCCCAATAATTGTCACGGGGACAGGTTTCATACCATAACCACTAACCAGCGGGTAACAAATAACCACCGGTTACCCATCTCTACTAAGTCAGCACATTGAGCAAAAAACGACAACAATTCCTCTGTACTAGCACACAAATAACAGCAATATGAGAACAAACACAAATATATGACAACTACAATAATATACAGAGTTCACAAAGACGCACATACACAAATAGTGATGTTCGACACACGGCCATACGAAATAGTTCAAATCTAGCCATTGCAAGTTTACAACACATAAATGAGCAGTTCAAAGGCACACATGCCGATAATGGTACATTCAAGTATTCAACAAAGGCACATAGGCCACATAACAATCTAGAATTTGAGTCAAACAAACATAAATCATAAATTTTAGCCTTTGAAGACTCCAGGCTTCATCATTTGCTGCTTGTAGAAGAGCCGAAGAGACTCAACATTGGAGTTTCAGGTCCTGCAAAATGTTAGAAGAGCATATGTTAGACAAATGGTTCTAGCTTGTTGCAACATATTCGATGACAAGAAATCCAAACATCAGGAGAAGGTTACCTGTAGCCCCTCCTCAATGTCTTCAAGAACGCTCCAAAAGCTACCTTCATGCCCATTGTCATCATCTACAAGAAGAAGCAATAACAAAAAGTTAGACATGAAAAATAACAAGTAATGTAACTAGAGATGTTGTATAATATGCATGTCCCTTTGTATCTATTTCTAATCCAGTCTTGCGAACACATCAAAGCTTCCAGCAAATCAGAAGTGAGTCGACTTGTGGAGAAAGCTGATTCTGAAGCAACTGTACTGATTGGAATGGCATAAATATCTTTTGCTATCAATCTTAGTGTTGGGTATGTTGTTCCAGCAACCTTCCACCAGTCCAAGACATTGAAATTCTTGGTATCTATTGCCACATAATCTTCCTCCAAGTACTTATCCAACTCGGAAAAGAGCCTTCTTGTTGCTGGCCTTGTTTTAGCCACACATGCACTAAACATTGACATAAGCTCTGCTGGTACTTCTTCTGAAATTGATGTTTCTGGAACATCTTGATCAACATGGTATTCCTCTAGCAGTTTGGTTAACAGGTCGATGACCTCTCTAACATAGACCTCACTATCACCCTCATTAACACCATGAAGCATAGAAAAAACAAGTGTTTAGCATGTCATGTTTGTATCTAGGATCTAGGAGTGTAGCGATTCCCATCAACCCTTGTATGTCGGTCCAATATTTATCAAACTTCAGAGTCATTGCTTCTGTCATATTTCTAATAATTTAATTGCTAGAGGTAGACCATTTTCTCATGTTTGCTTTGATTTCAAAGATTTGAGGAAATAATATGTTGGCAGTAACATAATTTGTTCTAGAAAAGAGCTCAGTAATCTTGAAAAACAACTTCAGCCTATCTACCACATCAAGTGCAAAATCCCACTCACCAGCACCAGGGAGAGTATCGTACTGCTTGTCCACCTTCTTAGCTTTGTCATTAGACGTGTAATTATCAGCAGTGACGCACTAGTAGGAAACTGCCTTTCTACGGAAGGCTTTCTGTGGCGCACCAGAGTGTGGTGCGCCATAGAAATTTAGTTTTGTGGCGCACGTCAAAATATGCGCCACAAAAATGTTGTATTCTGTGGCGCACGGAGGAAGGGTGCGCCACAGAAACTGGATGGGGCCCGCCTCAACCATTGCAGGCAAGCATTTTTGTGGCGCACGTAATCTGGTGCGCCACAGAAATAGGGAATTCTATGGCGCACGGGCATTGGTGCGCCACAGAATCCAACATTTCTGCCACACGTGGAGCCACAGAATTTTTTTCTTCTCTCCACACCCCCCCCCCCCGGAACGCCTTTTCTAGTTTTGACGGAAGAGTTGCCGGTCTAAAAAGAATAAAAAAATAAATCCCTTATAGATGCACGGAGAGTTTTAAGTCTACTTTTTTTTATCAAATTTTGAAATATGAATTTCGACTTTCTGAGCAAAAGTTTGTTAAAAAAAGTAAAATGGACATAACTTTTGCATACGATGTCGAAAAAAAATGATCAAGATATCAAAAAAAAACTAGAGAGAAAAAGGAACCCAACCTCACTCGCCTTCGGCCTGTGAGCTTTTTTTAGAATCGCCAAATTCCAAAAGGAACAAAAGTTATGGCCATTTGAAGTTTTTGACTAGAAAAAAAAAATCTGTGGCGCACCCCTTCGAAATCCTGCCTTCTCCCCTCCTCTTCTTCCTCTTCTTCCCTTCTCCTCTCCACTTCTCCTCCACTTCTCTCTTCTACCTCTCCACTTCTCTCCTCTCCTCCACCTACTACTCCACCTCTCCTCCTCCACCACCACCACCACCCCTCCTCCTCCACCACCACCACCTCCGGCGAGCTCCTCCTCCTCCTCCTCCTCCACCACCACCTCTCCTCCTCCTTCTCCTCCTCCACCACCACCTCTCCTCCTCCTCCTCCTCCTCCTCCACCACCACCTCTCCTCCTCCACCACCACCCCTCCTCCTCCTCCTCCACCACCACCACCACCACCACCTCCGCCGAGCTTCTCCTTCTCCTCCCCACCAACTCCGGTGACCCCCATCCTCCACCCACCAACTCCGGCGAGCATCCGACGAGATCCGGCGAAATTTCGAAAAATTCCCGCGGCCAGATCTGGCCGCCTTTTTTTTTTGAAATTCCCGCGGCCAGATCCGACGAGGAAACGCTCACAGGAGAGGGGAGAGGCAGGCCCAGCCCACCCAGGCGCTGCAGCCCGCTACCTTCTCCCCCAACCTCCGTACGATGACGTCGTCCATGGGGACAGCAACGTGCGCTGCTCCACTCCACCCCTCCCTCCTTTATCTACTCCCCATTCCCGTGGCAAAACCCTAACCCTAACCCTAGCCGCACCCTCTCCCTTCTCTCCCCATCTCCGCCGCCATCGAGAGGAACACGCCGCCGTCTTCCCTCTGCCACGGCCGCCGCTCGCCGGAACACGGCGCCGCCGCCTCCGTCTCCCTCCGGCCGCGCAGAGGGCACCCCTGCGAAGAGGGTAATCTCCTCTTTCCATTCGCCTACTCTCCCCTCTCGTTTCTGTGCTGGTCATGTCGTGATCTTCCATGCCATCGCTGCCTGTTCGTGCTTGTATTCTGTCAGAGAAGAACAGCTGCAAGTGTTCGTGTGCAGGTTCAGTTCGCGCAGCGTATTTGGTTCAAAATCAACCCAGCCCGCTATCCATCAAATCAGCCGCAGCAGCCTGCTGGTAACGCACGCTGCACGCGCTCAGCAGCGCGGGGGTTCGAGTCCCAGCGACCCCCTTTTTCCTGTTCCTTTTTCTTCCAATTATTCAGTGCAGTTTCTGAACCTTAAGCCCCCTCGCCCCCCTTATTCTGTCAACAGAGCCGCACTAGCCCAGTTGGTTGCTGTTCCTTTGCGCAGCAGCAGAGGGCAGGGGTTCGAGTCCCCCCTCCCGCAATAAAACCAAACTTTTTATTCTATTTGTTTTGGTACAGAAAAGTCACAGGATTCACAGCCAGGTCCCTGCTAACTAACTTCTAGGCCCCTGTTTAATTTTTCTAAGTCCCTAGCTGTACTAAAAAAAATGGCAGATTACACCTTAAACTTGTAAATTGCATAAATAAATCATTTTAACTCCAAATTCAACTTTTTAAATATGTTTTCAATACCAAATTAAATGTTCTACCCAGATATAAAATTTGTTTACTGTTTTGAATATTTTAAATTGGTGCAATATTTGAAAACTTGTTTAATTCACTTAATTTTGCAAAAATCATAACTTGGGCATAAAAATTCCAAATTCAACAAACTAAATATGTTTTCCAATCAACTTTTCATGTACTTTCCAAATATTAACCTTGTTTACTGTTTTGAATAACTTAAATTGCTGAAAACAACTGTTTCTTGTTTAATGCATTTAAAATTGCCAAATTAATAACTTGCTCATTTTAAATCCATTTTCAACAAATAAAATATGTTTTCCATGCAAAATTGAAGCACCTTTTCAAATATAAAATTTGTTTCTTGTTTTGAATAATTAAAATTGGTTAAATGATTTAAACCTTGTTTAAATTATGTAATATTGCTAAATTCATAACTTGATCAAATTAAATTCTTTTGGGCCATATAAAATATGTTTTCAAACCATAAAAGTATAACCTTTTCAAGTATGAACTTCATGTAATGTTTTGCACAACTAAAAATTCGAATAAGTTCATGTTTGAATTAAATTCAATTAAATCTTGTTTAACTTGTTTAATTCATAAGTAATTATTTCCAAATCCTTTTCCAGCAAGTGAAACATGTAATCCACCCAAAATTGTGTGTTCTTTTCAAATATGAACTTTGTTATCTAATTTGAACAATTTAAAGTGGTGAAAACAACAAATGCTTGTGTAACACCTTTAAGGAACCAAAATTCCTTAACTTAATAACTAAAATTTCAAAATGGATAAACCTTATTTCCATTTGGTTCTATTGTTGTTATTTTGTTGTTTTCTTCATCCATGCATCATGCTAATCCACTTTCACCTATTGGTTAGTTGTAAAACAATTGTTTCACCCTTAATTCATGGGCTTTCCATATGCAATCCAATTGCATGTGGGTCCATTTAATTATGTTATGTTACCTTGTCCACTAGTTTATCTTGTTGCATCAATTAAATGGTCATGCATCATCCCATGTTTGTGCACTATGCCATGATATTGATTGTTTGTCTCTCTGTGTTGTTTCTTTGCTTCTTCTCGGATAAACGACGACGTTGAGACCGACGATACTTACGACACCCCTTCTGAGGATCTAGCTCAGTACCAGGCTGCTGAGTTTGCAGGCAAGTATTCACTCACATGAACCATTGTGTTCCTTTCAACATTGGATACCGATACTTTCCGTTGTCTATTCTGCTAGCCTTTTGAATCGTTGCTTCTGTTCGATCCTATCACATGTTATCCTTTAACCCTGATATAGCCTCACCTCCACACCTATAACCTTTTTGCTTGTTGCCCGTGTCTTACTAGCATGCTTAGGGTTGTTTTGCTCGAGTCTGTTACCCGTTACTTTCTATTACTATATCATTATGTTCTGGGGCTCGATGTTAAACAACAACCTGTTAATTTTGAGGCAATAATAATTTGCTGATAAGGCACCGGCAGGAGGCCCGGGGTGGTTTTGAGGCCTGCTAGTGTCGACCCTAATAGGAAAAGGGTCTTGTCTACTGATCCATGATGAGCGCACTAACCGCATGTGGGAAGCGTGTATGGGCGCCCCCCTCAATTTGATTCGATTCGCATCTCGTTCAAATCGCCACACTTAGTTCGGGCTTTCCATTTGATGCATGCATGTGTAGGTGCGAACCCTTGGCGCCAGGGTGGAACTTTTGTAGTCGGCATTTAGGGCGGCGTGGTCTTAGAGTGCTATGAGGGTCCCCTTTTCTTCGTGGGGCTCGATTAGCCGCGCACGCACAGCATGTGGTTCTTTGGGCTTGATGCGAAGAAGAGTTGAGTTGTGTTGAGTGCCTCGCTTGGTGGAAGTGCATTTCCATCATGGCGGGGTATTCTTACGTGTACGGCCAAATTGGTGCATCCCTGCAGGGTAAATCTTCTCGAGAAGCCGTGTTTTCCGCGGTTATGGATTACTTGGTGAAAGTACTGGCTAACAAGTACTCAGAACAACTTACACCTAACTAATGGTAACTTGACTAGTAATAGGCTTATTGACACAACAATCTGAACCATCACTAATCCAACTGTGTGAGTTATCCTCGGATTGCTTCTTTGGATAAGGGGCGAGATCCAGGATGAGTTTGTTTGGTGGTTAGTTATAGTTGGTTACGATACGCTATCTTATCTCCTTTCTGATAGCCGGAAGTTATAGCAACTCTGTAGTTGGTTAGAGCAGCCAGTTGCAGCATCTTTTGTATCCCCCTTTCTTCCGTTGAACCCAAAGCATCTGTGCTTGGTGTTGACGGGCTACACTTTGGTGAATTGTGAGTCTTGCTTGCCAGTACGTTTATGTACTGACCCCTTTGGGGATGTGGTTTCCGCAGACTACGTTTCCGAGGATCCCCATGGTGGCTACTACGTGGAGTATGACGAGACTGCTGACGAGTAGATAGCGGACCCGGGCAGGATCCGAGACTTCGTGGATGGGCTCCGTCTTTTCGTTTCCGGCCTCGTAGGCCTATTTGGATCTTGTCTGTACTCATACATGTTGAATGCTTCCGCTGTGATGTAATGATGAATTGTTGGGACATGTGTCCTCTGGATGATTGTATTTGCTATCTCTGCTCTAGTGAGAGCTATTTGCAACTTATTTCCATCTTTTGAGTCTTAGAGATACGTTGTGCTATCATTTTGTTCAACGCCGTTGACGTACCATGTGTGTATGGTTTGAAGTACGTCAATGGAAGTATCCTGATTTCTATGGGATGGTTTACGTAGACGATGAACAGTAGAGTTTGGTTGTCACACATACGTGTGTTGGCCTACTCGTAAGAGATGCGGGTGCAGGTAGGCCCCGTAATCCAATCATCTGCTGTTCAACGGAACTGCGAGTATCCCCTAGAAGTCCGGGTGCGACACCTAGGTGCGCTACAGAATGCCAAAATGGTGCGCCACAGATAGGCATTTTTCTACTAGTGACGGTAGAGAGCTTCTCATCTAGGTTCCACTCAACCAAAGCCTCAGCCAGCTCTTCAGCTATCATTTCTGCAGTATATGGCGCTGGTACATAAATAAACCTACAAAACATAAAAAAACAAGTAATGTACCTAGAAACGGCAAGCAGATGCATCAAAGGAGAGTAGTGTATAACTATACCTAATAGTGTTCCTATGCACCAGCTTGAATGTAGGTTGCAGTGCACTAACAAACCTTCGGAACCCAACATGATCTACCATACACAATGGATACTCATGAAGAATTATCATGGAAACAAGTGCTTTCCTAGCAAACTCTTGATCCAGTACATAATTCTCTAATGAAACATTGCACCCATCCTTGGCAACAAACCTCAATGAAGATTGAGCCATCATTTTTCCATTCAACTCTGTCTTTCCATAAGCGCATGCATCGTTATGGGATAATAGATGTGATGTGCCATTCCTGGTTTCGCCTTGACTCGGCCTTCAATTCTCACACGCTTGTAGGAAAGCCAATCCTTGGAAGTCAGCTTCCTCTTTGACCGAACAGAGCCATATTCATTCAGCTCCTCTTCATCATCAGATATTTCTATCTCTTCCTTCTCAATGTACACAACTATAGGCCCTCCAACCGGCTGCGAAGATGATCCAGCTGGGCTGCTGCTCCCAGCCTGAGGACTGGAGGTCATCTCTCTATACATCGACAAAAAAAAGCAAGTACACGCGTCAAGCTTAGAGCATAAAATAATCCGCAAGTATAAATAAGCATCAAGCATATATATATATAAGCAACAAGCATTCATCACTAAAACATCTATAGATACCATTAAAGCATCTCTATATAACCTAACCAGCAAGTATAATAATAAAAAACACCACTTCCTATATAAGCTTGCAAGTATAAATAAGCAGCAAGCATTCGTCACCAAAACACCTCTGTATATCATTAAAACATGTCTATATAACCTAACCAGCAAGTATAAATCATAAAAAACATCACTTGAACCAGCAACATCACTTCATTTATAACCAGCAAACATCTCTATATAACAGGCAAGCAAACATCATCATAAACATCACTTCATATATAACCACCAAACATATCTATATATTCACACAGATGCACATCTAGTCATCACAGCAACAAAAGTATCTAAAGCTAAAATTTTGGCACCGGTTTGGACTTGGAGTAGCAAGGCGGGGCTTGTGGCCAGTGCCGCTGGAGCTGGCCATCGGCGAAGCAAATTTCCGGCGTGGAGGACGTGGGGCACCTGCCAAACGACCAGGTGTGCTCACGCTATCAGGATGGCGGAGCCGGTTGACGATGGAGGAGGCGGTGCGTTGATGTCCAAGGCTGGCGGGGATCTCAACGGCTAGTCCTGGGTCGACAGCGAGCGCCAGATCAAGGGGGTGCTCCAGGGCACATGACACCATAGCAAGGTCGAAGCACCCTTGAAAGATCATCATCCGTTTTGGTAATTATATGACAACATAACTATTTGATCTAATGTTTGTTCTAATGATGAAAATGCCCAGGTTATTAGGTTCACTATATTTATGGGGCTATTGCTTGAGATATTCGAAAAGTGCTAAGAGAAAGAAAGGCAGGAAACCAAAATATGCAGGAGCGGAGGCTCCGGTGAATCCACCGGAGGCTCCGGTAAATCCACCGGAGGCTCCGCCCTCTGCCCTCATTTAGCCTGTGCGCAAATTGCCTCCGGTGCGCATCCGGTGGTACCTCCGCCAAAATGGCCTTCTGTTCGAGAAGAGCGGAGGTTCCACCGGAGGCTCCGGTGGATCCTCTGGCCCAAATGCAAATGGCATCCGGTGGAAGGTCCGGTGGTGGCTCCGCCATTTACCCCTTCTGTTGGATAAGAGCGGAGGTTCCACCGGAACCTCCGGTGCGGCTCCGGTGAGCGGAACCTCCGCTCAATCCACCGGAGCCTCCGGCCTCCTCTACAGCGCGCAAAGGATAAGGCACTGCGCAACTGCGCAGTGCACTGAAGACCACCGGAGCCTCCGGTGAAACCACCGGAGCCTCCGGTGCCCTGGACTGCAAACGGCCACTTTGAGGGAAGGGGTATAAATACCCCTTCCCCTACCTCATAAATGCTAAGCTTTTCCCATTCTCTCTCCTAGCCATTAATGAAAGCTTCAACCACCTAGATCTCCCACTCCGTCCACCCAATCACTCCCAAACTTGGTGGAGAGCTAGAGGAGACCTAGATCCACACTTCCACCAAAGGAATCTCAAATCCATCCACCACAACCTAGTAGATCTAGAATCCTACTTGAGGCCTAGAAACCTTAGTAGATCTCGTGCTTGTAGTTTCCACCTTGTTGCAAGAAGCTACGGATTGCTTGAGAGCCTCCATCCATCTTGTGGAGTGACCTCAAGTCCTTGTAAAGGTTTGGTCAACGCCTTCAAGTCGACCTCATAGTGGAAACGAGCATCTCCCTCACCGGAGAAGCTCAAGGAGAACAAGGTGTGCACAACCGTGCTATTGAGGAGCGCCTAGGTGGCTCCCCACCTCTCCAACGTAGACGTACTTCTCTTTGAGAAGGAACTACGGTGAATCATATCCTTGTCTCCTTGTTTACACTTGTTGTTTGCTTTACTACCTTACGCTTTACTTCCGTTGCGCATACTACTCTCTTCACATAGGTTGCTCACTTAGTTGCACATCTAGAGAATCGTATCTTATCGTACTAAGCCCCTTAAAAGGAAAAGAAAAGAAAAATTGGTAGTCAACCTATTCACCCCCCCCTCTAGTTGACCATAGTGCACTTTCAATTGGTATCAGAGCCATGGCTCTTACTAAGGGCTTAACCGCCTAAGAGTACAATGGTCGATGAAAATACCCCCGATAGTTCTAGTGCGGAGATCTCAAAGATGTCCGACAGTATATCTAACCTACAAGACTCGGTTGGAATCCTCCAAACCGAAATGTCTAAGGTTAGCTCTACTGTCAGTATGGAGGTTTCTAGCATCAAGAAAATGATGGAGGTATTGATGGGGAGAACCAAGGAGTCTGAGGAAACACCTCTCACCACAAACGATGTTAGCTCGGATGAAGAATCCATTCCGGACATTGATGAAATGGAAGCTAACATCGCTTTAGCTAAGGCGAAAGCCAAAGCAAAAGCCGATAAAAAGGCTAAGGGTAGTGGGAACTCCGAGGGCTCCAAGTCTCAATCGGCTAACGGTTCGGGGTCTAACTCTAAAGTTCCACCGCCTCCCAATTACGATTCTATCCACCCTATTGCTACAATACCACACATGGTTAATGTTGGAAATCCTCCCATACTTAACACTAACGAATTCTCATCATGGAAGTTCGATATGGAGTCTCACATTTCAGGTTCTTGCACCGCTCTATGGAGAAGCATTCTTCATGGATTCCATCCTCATGATCCAAGCAACTTGACCCCAAGGGAGGACGTGGAATTCCAACTCAACAAGACCGCTATTGTGACTATCCAAAAGGCTCTCCCAAGAGAACATCTTGAGCACATTCGCGGCTTGAAGACCGCCAAGGAAGCATGGGATAAACTTGACTCATTGTTCCAAGGAAATGCTAGCATCCAATCATCAAAATATGATGTTGCTCTCGACAAGTCCGAGAACTTCGTCATGCTTGAGGACGAGAGTCCCGAGGAGCTATATAGAAGAGTTGTCACTCTTGGCAATCAACTAAGAGATTTTGGGAAAGAGGAAATCTCCGATGAATGGATCAAGAGGAAGTTTGTCAAGGCCATAACTCCATTTGAGAAGAATCTCTCCACTAGCATTCGAACAAGATCCGACTACAACTCCCTCAACTCCATTGGAGTGCTAAGTGAGTTCATTGCTATATCCTTATCTCACAAAAGTGCGGATGATGCTCTTGCTCGCTCCAGAGGACATGGAAAGTCTCCCAACCTTGCCTTGAAGTCTAAAGCAATGGCCAAGATCGAAGAAGTTGATGATGATGAGGAGGATGATGATGAGGACTATGAGGATACATACAAGGGTGCCCATAAATGTATTGCTCTTGCCATGCAAGGGTATTGGAAGAGATGGGAGGCTCACAAAGCCGGTGCCCCAAGACCTTCAAGGAACAAGATCTTTAGGAAGAAAGGGGAACGGCCAAGGACATGTTACAATTGTGGAAGTGCAAACCATTTCGTCAAAGAGTGTCCCTTTGAGCCAAGAGAAGAGAATGAAGGGAAGCTTGTTCGCAAGGACAAGAACAAAGCTCCACAAAACAAGAACCTCGCTAGAAGGGTTCCAAGGGCCCTATATGTTCAAGAAGGCCCCACATTGGAGACATACTACTCCGGAGATGAAGGAGAAGATGAAGTCGTAGGTGTTGCCCACGTCGCAATAGCTACCACTTCCTCTTCATCGGTCTCTCTATTTGAATCTCCCAATGAGAAGACATCGATCCGACCTACATGTCTCATGGCAAAAGCCACCGCGGTAATAACTTCCACCTCCAAGTCTATTAACACTACCTCTCCCTCATTATTGGATTGTGTTGAAAACATTGGTGACGATGAGGAGGCCAAGAACCTAGGATCTTGGTTGTGTAGTCTTGAAGGTGAAACTAAAGAAAAAGTAAAATCTCTCCTAAGGCAACTTGATGATGCCAACTCTCTCATTGATGAGAAAGAGGAAATCATCATGACCTTGGAGAATCATGGTGGTACCAATGAGAATCATGATGGTGAACTAATTAAGGCTCTTGAAAAGGAGAGATCCATGAGAGCCTCTCTTGAAGAAAGACTATCTAGTTTACAAGACTCTTATGCTATTAGTGTTTCTAAGCTTAGGAAAGATAACGAAAAATCTCTTGCCAAGCTTAAGAAAGAACATGCTAAATCTCTTGTGTTACTTAAATAATTTGAAGAGGAAGAGTTGAAACTAGGAATAGCTCACCAAAAACTAGACGAGGAGCATGACAAACTAAAAGAAGAGTTTAAATCTCTTAAGGAAATTCATGACAAACTTGCCAAGTCTCGAATCAAGCTCCTAGCTCAACAATCAAATAAGCATGTTGCATCTTCTTCAAATAGCATTGTTATTGCATCTACCTCTTCTACTACGACTAACAATGTAGGGAAGGAAAGAATTCTCAACGATGCAATAAGCTCTCAAGGTGCCAAGAAAGGAAAAGAGGGACTTGGGTTTATTTCCAAGTCAAAGAAGATATCCAAGAATGTCACTACTCCCCCTCAAAATGTTGTCTTTGTGAGAGAGGGTGAGGTGACCAAAGAAAAGGAGACCAACGCCATTATGGGTGGTGATACCTCTAGGGGGAGCATCACTCATAATGATTTCGCCGGAAAATATAATCCATCTTATGTTCTTATGAAATCTAGGGATGAACATGTTTATGCTAAATACGTTGGTACTTCTTATGGTAATGATTATCATTGGACTATTTGGGTTCCTAAGACCCTTGTTACTAAAAAAAGAGGACCCATTGAAGGATGGGTACCTAAATCAAGAAATTGATCTCTTGTAGGGAAAAGCTTCTGGGTCTAACAAATGGACAGTGGATAGTGGTGCATCCCAACATATGACCGGAAGCCATGACGCAATAAGCAATCTTGAACCTCCTCTACCTCATCTCAATTGCGTCACTATTGGTGATAAGTCCGAGCTTAAGGTATTGGGACGAGCCAAGGTAGCAATCTCAAATGATTTATCAATTGAGAATGTTCTCCTTGTTGAGTCCCTTGGCTATAATTTGATGTCCGTTCTTCAACTTGCGAATTGTGGTTTCACCTCGTTCTTTAATAGGGAGAGTGTGATTGTCACTTGGGAGACATCTCTTAAAGTAGCCTTTGTTGGGTTTGTCGAGAACGGCATGTATGTAGTGGACTTCTCTAAAGAAGACACGTGTGCCGCGACATGCCTAATGGCTAAAGTTGATGTGGGGTGGCTTTGGCATCGCCGACTAGCCCACACCAATATGAGAATGTTACATGATCTCCAAAGTGGCAATCACGTTCTAGGACTAACCAAAGCTAAATTTGCTAAAGATCGTGTGTGTAGCTCTTGCACCTTTGGGAAGCAACATGGAGAACAACACCCAACCAAGACAACAATCTCCACTACAAGAATTCTCGAGATCATTCACTTAGATCTCTTTGGTCCACTATCCTATGATAGTCTCGGAGGAAAGAAGTATTGTTTTGTGATTGTGGATGACTATTCAAGATATTGTTGGGTGTACTTCTTCAAGAGGAAAAGTGAAACTCAAAGTAGAGTCATCGAGTTCATCACTCTAGTTGAGCGCCAACACAATGCTACCATATTGGCAATCCGGAGTGATAATGGCTCGGAGTTCAAGAACTACACCGTTGAGGGTTTTCTTAGTGAAGAGGGCATTGCTCATCAATACTCCACTCCTTATACCCCTCAACAAAATGGTGTTGCGGAGAGAAAGAACCGGACTTTGATGGATGCGGCTAGAACTATGATTGCGGAGTTCTCTTCTCCCTATAACTTTTGGGCCGAAGCCGTCTCCACCGCATGTCACGCCACCAACCGGTTATATCTTCGCAAGATCTTGAACAAGACCCCCTATGAGATTCTCACGGGTAAGAAACCGGATGTATCTTATTTCAAGGTCTTCGGTTGCAAGTGCTTCATTCACAAGAAAGGTAAACGGTTGTCAAAATTTGAGACTAGATCTTATGAGGGCATTTTTGTTGGTTATGCCACAAACGCTCACGCCTATAGAGTCTACAACAAGTCCACCGGACAAGTTGAAGAAGCTATAGACGTGGTGTTTGATGAGGATAATGGCTCCCAAGGGGGGCGTATAGATCATGGTGTTGTAGGAGATGCAATTCCTCCCATCATCATAAGAAGAATGGGGATTGGTGAAATAATCCCCATTGAGGGACACCGGATGACGGAGGGAGAAGGACTATGCCCCACTCATGTGGAGCCATTGACTACACCCATTGATGATCAAGCTATCCAACAAGATGCACCAAGCCCTCAAACTAATGACCAAGGCCAAGCAAATGACCAAGGCCAAGCTACTCATCTCAATCATGATCAAGATTCCATCATTGTTGAGAATGCTCAACCTAGTGGTGATTCATCACCCATTATTGATCAAGATCAAAATGAAGATGGACATGCCTCCGATGAAGAAGGTGATTCTCAATCCATATCCAAGGAATCTTTGGAGGAGATACTAGCACGAAGAGCAAAGAGAAGACTAGAGAATCTCGAATGAGCGGGTCATACGGAAGACAAGATTCTTGGACAAGTCCGTGGAAGAGTGGTCACTAGGAGGCAATTGGCGGATTTTAGCAAGGCTCATGCATTTGTCTCCTTCATTGAACCAAGGAAAGTATATGAAGCCCTCGAAGATCAAGATTGGCTTGAAGCCATGCATGATGAACTCAATAACTTCGAGCGCAACAAAGTGTGGAAATTGGTCCCTAGACCCAAAGATTGCAAGAATGTTATTGGCACCAAATGGGTGTTCAAGAACAAACAAGACAAAGATGGTATTGTCATTCGCAACAAGGCAAGATTGGTTGCCCAAGGTTTTTCTCAAGTCGAAGGTATCGATTTCGGTGAAACCTTTGCTCCCGTAGCTCGTCTTGAATCCATTCGCATCTTACTTGCCTATGCATCGCATCATAACTTCAAATTACAACAAATGGATGTAAAAAGTGCTTTCCCTAATGGTCCCATTAGTGAGTTAGTGTATGTCAAGCAACCTCCGGGCTTCGAGGATCCCAACCACCCCGATCATGTCTATAAACTTGATAAGGCGCTCTATGGACTTAAACAAGCTCCACGTGCGTGGTATGAGCACCTTAAAGAGTTTCTAGTAGATCGCGGGTTTAATGTTGGTTTAATCGATCCCACCCTCTTTACTAAGACGGTTGGAGGTGACTTGTTCATATGCCAACTCTATGTGGATGATATCATTTTTGGGTCTCCTAACACTTTGTTCAATGAGGAGTTTTGCAAGCTTATGACCGATAGGTTTGAGATGTCTATGATGGGAGAGTTGGGGTTCTTTCTTGGCTTCGAAGTGAATCAATATTATGAAGGAACTTTCATCAAACAAGCCAAATATACACAAGACATGCTCAAGAGATTTAATATGAATGATGCCAAACCTATGAAGACTCCAATGTCCACAACCACCGACTTGAAACCCGACCCTAATGGAAAAGAGGTAGATCAAAAGGTATACCGCTCCATGATTGGCTCTTTGCTCTACCTTTGTGCATCTAGACCCGATATCATGTATAGCGTAGGTAAATGTGCAAGGTTTCAAGCCTCTCCGAGGCAAATTCATTTGGAAGCCGTGAAACGAATCTTTCGATATCTAGTTCATACCCCAAACTTCGGTCTTTGGTACCCCAAGGGTTCAAGCTTCCAACTCATTGGTTACTCGGATGCGGATTATGCGGGAGAGAAGACGGATAGGAAGTCCACATCCGGGGGTTGCCAATTTCTTGGCCGCTCCTTGGTTTGTTGGTCTTCCAAGAAGCAAAACTGCATTGCTCTCTCCACCACCGAGGCCGAGTATATCTCCGCGGCAAGTTGTTGTGCCCAATTGCTATGGATGAGGCAAACCTTGAAGGATTATGGTATTCACTTTGACAAGGTGCCTCTTCTTTGTGACAATGAGAGTGCTATCAAGATCGCCTACAACCCGGTTCTTCACTCCAAGACGAAGCATATTGAGATTCGTCATCACTTTATTCGGGATCATGTTGAGAAAGGTGATATTGATCTCTCATATGTCTCCACCACGGATCAACTTGCCGATATTTTCACGAAGGCCCTTGATGAACCAAGATTTCGAGCTTTGAGGAATGAACTAAATGTCATCGATTCCTCCAACTTCACTTGAAACCTTGCATATCTACCTTCATTATACTTGCTATCTAGTCTAGGTGTAGGCATGGATATAGGGGGAGCGCTACTCAACTCATGAGTATGCACTCCTTTTATTATGCGAAAATCAATCAATCATTGCATATCTAGTCAATTTGTGACTTATTGTGCTTAATTGTGAGTAGTAATTTTGGACCCAAGATATATCTTCGCGGTGCCAAGTTACACACTCAAACATGGTGGCCTCGGCCACCGACCTTTGATGTGTTTTCGATCATTTCCTCACCTTATATACTCATCTTGACAACTCGTACGGGTTCGGTGTTTCATTTATTTTATGGTTCTTGCGAACCCCGTCGAGCAATGTCTCTCGTATGACAGTAACGATTTTCCAACCCAAGCCCCACTTGCCCAAACCCTTGTTTCTATAGTATTGCTCGCGATTTTCCAATCTTGGCGTGCCAAAATTCCAGTTGGGCGGAACCTCCGGTGAAACCACCGGAGGCTCCGCTGGCTCTGTCCACCGGAACCTCACCGGAGGCTCCGCTGGCCCCCTGTGGCTCAGCGGGCCAAAACGTAGGTTCTGTGGCAGGGAGCGGAGGCTCCGGTGATTCCACCGGAGGCTCCGCCGGCGGAAAAACTGGGATAAGTGAGGGGCGCGTGGGGGAAGTGAGATCCAATCTCATTTTCCCCCACCCGCCCCCATCTTCTTCCTCAACGAACCGCCGCCGCCCCCAAGCTCCTAGCCGCCGGATTTGGGTGCTCCACCGCGGGAAGGCCTTCTCCTTGCCGTGGGACGCCCCGGGAACCTTCCCTCCTTCCTTCTCCACCATGGATGAAGCCGGTATGTGCTCTCTCTCTCTCTCATCTAGTTGATGGATGAGATGCATAGGAGTTCATGTTCTAGCCTTCTAAATTTGTGGTTTTGGAGTTTTAGGAGTGGATTTTCTCAAGTACAAACCCTAGCAACCTAGATAATGCATGTTAGGCTTGAATCGTTGTGGTTGTACGGGAAATTTTTCCCTAACCCTAGATTATTCAACCCTAACACCATGAATATCTTGGTTCTTTGGATTTGTGCGTGCCTTATCGTCTCGAGCTTTACTTGTTCTTCATGTTCTCCTTGCTTTCTCTCTTTAGATGCTTCCGGTTCCAAGGGAAAAGGGCAACGGTACAAGTCCACCGGCCGCCGCAAACCTCCACCCGTGGATGAGGTTCAAGCCGAACTTGATAGCACTCATGGCAAGCGCAAGCGTTTTCCGGCTCCCGAGAAGACTTTGCCAAGGAAGAACACCACACCAACCGCATCCAAGATGTCCGATGCGGCATTTGTGAAGGAAAGAAGGGAAAATCCATATGTCATTGCCCGTGACCGCCTAATGCCCCAATTCCGGGGCAAGGATCCGCGCTTTCACACCGTCTTCCAAGGGCAAATTTATAATGAGATCTTGATGAGGAAGCCGAAGGAGAATGTTGTTCCCCAACATGCTATCAATATTGCGCACATGGAACGCAATCACAAGTACTTTGGGGAAGCCCTAGAGCTCATTGAGAAGTTTGGTCTCGGTCCCATTATCACTCTTCAACAAGACTTTGATGAAGAGCTCGTCTGTCAGTTCCTTGCCACAATTCATCTTGGAAATGAGACCAACCGCAACCTTATTTGGATGACCAAGGGAAGACAACTTGACATCACTTGGAAGGATGTTGGAACTATTCTTGGTGGGTACCCAGATTTTGGTCCTTTTGCTGACGGAGAAGAGTTTGCTAATGGATGGTTTCGAGTTCATTCCGCCGCGTCTCTTCCAAAGGATGAACTCACTCCTCTCTATCATTGGAAGAAATACGCCGTTGGGTTCGTCAAGGGTCTCTTTCCCACTTATG
Organism: Alopecurus myosuroides; assembly: GCA_028641055.1. Taxonomy (NCBI): domain Eukaryota; kingdom Viridiplantae; phylum Streptophyta; class Magnoliopsida; order Poales; family Poaceae; genus Alopecurus; species Alopecurus myosuroides. The sequence continues at coordinate 31,764,525 of CM054057.1, forward strand.
ACATCATGTTGCGGGTCTATAGAGAGACTATCAATCCAAAGGCGGGCAATGTGGATGAGATCCAAGGTTTCTTGAAAAACTTAATGCTTCTTACTCATCAACACCGTATGGATACCACTCCTCGCAAGCTTGATGTGCTTGACTACATATGGAACGAGTTGTGGCATGCCATATGCAACCGCAAGAATGCTTGTTTTGGGCCTTTCATTATGAAGATCATATTGCACGTGTGGAATGCTAAGTTTCCGGATGAACCTTTGGATGATGGACTTTGGATCTCTCACACGGAAAAGAGTCTTCTCATGAAGGATCACTCCGAACCCGTTGTGCATCCCACTCCCGCGGTCCGCAAGCACAAGGCTAGACCTCGCATCATTGTGGATGAGGAAGAAGCCGAGGGTCCATCTCAACCTCCTCCCTCTAGCAATGCTTCAAATGGATGGCACGGGCTCTCAAGAAAGTGTTTTGCTTGAACAAGAAGATTGAGCAACATCAATGGGAAGCACATTATGATCGGGAACTCAAGGCACACAAAAAGGCTCAAGCATCTCGTGAACGTCTCCGTGAAGAGGGTCTCTCCATTGAATCCCCGGTTCTTGATAGCATCACAGATTGGGATGCATGGCAAGCAAAGGACTCCAAGGGCAAGCTCATTGAATGGTCCGAGGAAGAAGGAGATGAAGCCACTAGCTCTCGCCACCGTGATCCCTCCCCGGCTCCGGAAGCCTCTTCCTCATCCTCCGAGTGATTTGGGACGTTTGCATCTTGGTCTCTCTCTTTTTGGTATCTTGATGCCAAAGGGGGAGAGAACGATATATTAGGAAACGGGCATTTGCATGGTCCCTCAAGCTTTCTTTGATTTGCATCTCTCTTTTGCTTGAGGGAGTTTGATTTGAACTATTTGGAACTTCGTTTGTTTACATTATTCGTATCTATCGTGAACCTCGTTATATTATGATCATGTGTGAACCTCGTTTCATATTATCTATGTGTTATGTGTGTTGTGTGCTATCATTGTCATATTGCTATTGTATATCATGCCTTAGTAATCTCAATATGAAAAGAGCATATCTTTAGGGGGAGCTCCGTTCATATTGAGTCCGTAATCATGCAAATAATTATGTTGTCATCAATTACCAAAAAGGGGGAGATTGAAAGATCATCGTCCGTTTTGGTAATTATATGACAACATAACTATTTGATCTAATGTTTGTTCTAATGATGAAAATGCCCAGGTTATTAGGTTCACTATATTTATGGGGCTATTGCTTGAGATATTCGAAAAGTGCTAAGAGAAAGAAAGGCAGGAAACCAAAATATGCAGGAGCGGAGGCTCCGGTAAATCCACCGGAGGCTCCGGTAAATCCACCGGAGGCTCCGGTGAATCCACCGGAGGCTCCGCCCTCTGCCCTCATTTAGCCTGTGCGCAAATTGCCTCCGGTGCGCATCCGGTGGTACCTCCGCCAAAATGGCCTTCTGTTCGAGAAGAGCGGAGGTTCCATCGGAGGCTCCGGTGGACATCCGGTGGATCCTCTGGCCCAAGTGCAAATGGCATCCGGTGGAAGGTCCGGTGGTGGCTCCGCCATTTACCCCTTCTGTTGGATAAGAGCGGAGGTTCCACCGGAACCTCCGGTGCGGCTCCGGTGAGCGGAACCTCCGCTCAATCCACCGGAGCCTCCGGCCTCCTCTACAGCGCGCAAAGGATAAGGCACTGCGCAACTGCGCAGTGCACTGAAGACCACCGGAGCCTCCGGTGAAACCACCGGAGCCTCCGGTGCCCTGGACTGCAAACGGCCACTTTGAGGGAAGGGGTATAAATACCCCTTCCCCTACCTCATAAATGCTAAGCTTTTCCCATTCTCTCTCCTAGCCATTAATGAAAGCTTCAACCACCTAGATCTCCCACTCCGTCCACCCAATCACTCCCAAACTTGGTGGAGAGCTAGAGGAGACCTAGATCCACACTTCCACCAAAGGAATCTCAAATCCATCCACCACAACCTAGTAGATCTAGAATCCTACTTGAGGCCTAGAAACCTTAGTAGATCTCGTGCTTGTAGTTTCCACCTTGTTGCAAGAAGCTACGGATTGCTTGAGAGCCTCCATCCATCTTGTGGAGTGACCTCAAGTCCTTGTAAGGGTTTGGTCAACGCCTTCAAGTCGACCTCATAGTGGAAACGAGCATCTCCCTCACCGGAGAAGCTCAAGGAGAACAAGGTGTGCACAACCGTGCTATTGAGGAGCGCCTAGGTGGCTCCCCACCTCTCCAACGTAGACGTACTTCTCTTTGAGAAGGAACTACGGTGAATCATATCCTTGTCTCCTTGTTTACACTTGTTGTTTGCTTTACTACCTTACGCTTTACTTCCGTTGCGCATACTACTCTCTTCACATAGGTTGCTCACTTAGTTGCACATCTAGAGAATCGTATCTTATCGTACTAAGCCTCTTAAAAGGAAAAGAAAAGAAAAATTGGTAGTCAACCTATTCACCCCCCCCCTCTAGTTGACCATAGTGCACTTTCAACCCTCCCTCCACCGGAGGAGGAGAAGAATCGAAGGGCCGAGTTCCCTGGAAGTCGTCGTTGCTGCTGTGGGGATGCGACAGTGGACGGCGACAGAGAGAATGCTTTGGGGCGGCGGCGGCAGAGGATGCAACGGAGACGGAGTGTGGGGACGACGGCGCGGGCGGGGCGACGGTGCGGTGGGTTGGAACGGGGCGACGGTGGATGCGCGTGGAGGTACTGTATCGGGGATTTGGGGGCCGGGTGGAGTGGCGGCTGGGGCTAGAACGGGGAGGGAGAAGATAAAATCGTGGGGTGTAATGGGGCGGCTGCTTATGCGGAGGAGGGTACGGGTGCGGTACTGCCCTGCAGGGCATCTAGGGTTTCTTCTACTTGGTCGCACATGTCAATCGTATGGCAAGTTAGCAACAATGATTTAAAGGGGAGCAGTTATGGGTATCGATCAAACGTCCCCGTCCCCGGCTTACCAGATGGGGAGTAAACTGTCTGGGTTTAGATCCCCACGGTGATTACATCTACTCCATCACCGTCCCCTAATAGGTGAATTATCCACCGTGGATCGGGGAATGGGACCCATTGCCAAATTGACCCCCCTCCCCCGACCACCTTTGGCAGCACGAGGAGTCCTGCCACCGCCGCGGACGGGGCTGGGGACGGCAGGGGTAGGGCTCGCGAGGGGAAGGGATATGCGT
>CM054057.1:31772740-31825240 GCA_028641055.1 Alopecurus myosuroides
TACTACATTTTATAACACCTATTGTCAAGGTCCATTTATTGTGTGGAGTTTTTTGTTTTATCTTTCTAGTGAAATTCTTTGAAATTCCGAATATAACACTTGAACTCTCTTATTGCGTGTAGGTAACAACTGATGAGATAAAACTTAAGTTCTTCTCAATCGCTCAATACGAAAAATGGACAAAAACTGATGGAATTAATGCAAACTGGAAAACAAAGTTCTACAAGGTTGGTATCTAACCATTAAATGGCCTCTCTCAACACAGTTTTTTTATTTAGTTGATACAGTTTTTTCTTAAATCTTTATAGGGTCTCGGGTCACATACCGCTGAAGAAGCAAAAGAATATTTCAAGGACATAAGAAGTCACATGAAGCGTTTTCGGTACTCCGGAGAGCAAGATTTTAATGCGATCGAGTTGGTATTCTCTCCCAGTAGAGTAAATGATAGAAAATATTGGATCACAAGATACCAGGTGATCATTTATGCACTCTTACTCATGCTTGCTACATAAAATATCATGTGATTATATTCATAACATCCTAGTACATAAATATCTGAATACTCTCGTGTAATTTGTCATGTCAGGAGGATTTGTCATGTCAGGAGGATACAGATACAGACTCAAAAGTAAAAAGTGTAACCTATGCTGACTTTTTGAATAAAGCAATGATACTCTATTCAATTGATGATATTAAAAGGTCCATACCGTCAATGGTTGATGGCTTAAAACCCTCACAACGGAAAGTTCTATTTTCAGCTTTTAAAAGGAATCTTGTGGAGGAATTGAGGGTAGATTATAAATCCCATATCTTTAAATTGCTTACACAAGTCATTTATATCCTGGATTTGATATTTCCTCTGTACATTTCATAACATGTGTCCTGCTACCTATATTAGGTGGCCCAGTTTGCAGGTTACATATGTGAGCAGTGCGAGTACCGCCATTCACAGAATAGTATGTCAGAGACGATTATAAGGATGGCCCAAGTATACGTGGGGACAAATAACATCAATTTGTTTTTACCTATTGGCCAGTTTGGAACAAGAAGACAGGTTGGGTTGATTGTATTGTTTACTTAATTTTTCGTTTGCATGAACTGTATCTTAGTTAGTCCATTTCAGGGTGGTAACAGTCATGCTGATGCACGGTATATAAACACCTACTTGTCCCCGGTGACAAAATTTATCTTTAGGAAGGAAGATGAACCCCTACTAAACCACTTGATTGAAGATGGGCAGCAAGTTCAACCTTCATGGTAAGGAAAAAATAATAATATTAATTAATATTATTGTTTATACATTATAGTAAGCGACTGAGACTCTTTGTTATTTTCTAGTTATTTACCTATAATTCCCATGGTGCTGGTGAATGGATGCGAGGGCATTGCAACAGGGTGGAGTACCAAATTGACGCAATATCATCCTCTTCATATAATTAGTAACATAAAATGTGAACTAAATGGAAATGGAAAAGATATCAAATCCTTGTCACCATGGTTCCGTGGTTTTCAGGTTTGTACTCTCTATTTTTGTTTGCATGTTATTTATCATGCTTTAATGAAATTTGTGATACCAGTGCCACTTGGTATTTATTAGAGGTGTGTCTAAATGCTTAAGATAGACGATTCTTTAAATTAGTGAATATCAGATAGCTACCTTTTAGATAAGTATGCATTAAAGCTACAAGCTGATGTTCGAGGTATTATATCAATCTCGCAAAGATGGATCCATTCCGTTGCTCGTTTCCTAGACCTTTGAGAGTTTCCTGTACACCCTTTGGAGCCTAGGCTCTACCAAAGCAAGCTTCAGCCCACACTTCTCTCGGGAAAAAAATTGAAATGCATCTGGGGGGTGTGGGAAAATAAAGCCTCATAATCGGTAACCAGCTAGAGTTTTATAGTCTAAGAATTACTATTCAAAAGCTAGGGATCTCCTTATTTGAAGTTGTAATGATAATTTATACCCTGGTTGTTGGCATAATTATCTGAAATGGTGCATTTATTTCCTCCTCTGCAAATGATTTGGTTAAAATCTTGTGAATGATAACTGCGAAGGTGAGTTACCATATGTGGACCTATGAATCATGAAGGATTTAAATAATTATGTTAGAGATAAGATTAGCTGGTCAAGAACATTATATGTCTGCATTGGTTATAGCTGTTCTAATGAAGTATTAAACTTTTTTTTTCGAAATGGGAATCCCAGCCTCTGCATCGAGTGATGCACACAGCTGTTGAAGTATTAAACTAAAGCTATAGAAACAAAGAAGCACTTGAAATATTTTGAGCAAAGATTATTGCCGTCTCTTCTATATTATCATGAACATTCCAGCTTCGATTCCGTGTATTGTGAACTCAATTTACTCCTTTGACTCCACAGGGTGCCGTGAAAACAGCTGACAGATTTATAGTGGATAATTACGGAGTCAGCGGTGTTTTAAAAGAGGTTGAAGGTTTGAAGGTTGAAATTACAGAACTGCCTGTGTGGACTAATACTGAAAATTATAAATCGTTTCTCGATGAGCAAGTTCAGAAGCGGAAAATCAGCGTAAGTAACAAAATCTGCTTCAGTTTTTTCATAGCTTTCCCTAACGCTCCAAACAATTAAAAAGCTTCATTATACAGAGCTTTCAAGAGGATCACATGGGAGATGATCTGAAGTTCATCATTACATTTACCGAGGAACAATTAGCAGATATCAAAAAAAAAAAAGGTGGTTTGGAATTGTTTTTCAAAATGGGCAGTACACGTACTACTGACAACATCTACCTTATTGATTGGAAAGGCTCACTTAAGAAATACTTGAGTGCTGACGAAAGTAAGTGCGATTCAATTTTCAGTCTTTATTTATAAACCGTTGATTTCTAATAGTTGACATTTTGTCTTTGTAGTTTCCTCGGAGTTTGTTAAACTTAGGCTTCCATTTTATGAGAAGAGAAAGGTGTGTGCAATATATACCCATGTATGCTTTAAGTCTTTGTCTCTAACGTGAGATTAAATAATAATAGTTAAATATATGTACAGGCTTTGTTGGTAGGGCAACTTGAAGAGGAAGTCAAGAGGCATAGTAACATAGAGAGGTTTGTTCGTGAGTTTCATGATGGCATGGTCAATATCAAGTTTAAGAGTATGGAGGAATTCAGCAAACAACTCCTTGAGAGAGGATATGAGACTCTCAAAGATGACAAGGACTTCAGCCATATTCGTGATCTCAGCTTGAATGACTTGATGTCGAAGAGAGACGATCAGAAACTTACTTTGACTGAGAAAAAACTGGCTCACCTAAAGCAACAAACACCGAAAGAACTTTGGTTAGCTGAACTCGACGAGCTGGAGAAGGAGATCGAGGTGAGGACTACTCTGGGTTCATTGTCTGGTCTTTTTGTTCATAACTAACTGGAACTTTTGTTTTCATCAGAAAGTCTACGAGGAAGAGGGGAAGAGCAAATGTCGGAAAGGGGATGAACCGATTCACATGTATATTAATATTATTCTCAAAGTAGGATCTGAAAATGTGAGAATCATACGTGACACAAAGTTTGTTGTTGCAGAGAGAAGCAAGACAGGAAGGAGAAAAGTCGCAAACGAAAACGAAACAGAAAGGAGGAAAGTAGCGAAGAAAAACGAGTCAGGAAGAAGAAAAGTCGCGAAGAAAAAAGAGCGAGGATGGATATCGAGGTGAGGACTGCTCTGGGTTCATTGTCTGGTCTTTTTGTTCATAACTGGTCTTTTTGTTCATAACTAACTGGAACTTTTGTTTTCATCAGAAAGTCTACGAGGAAGAGGGGAAGAGCAAATGTCGGAAAGGGGATGAACCGATTCACATGTATATTAATATTATTCTCAAAGTAGGATCTGAAAATGTGAGAATCATACGTGACACAAAGTTTGTTGTTGCAGAGAGAAGCAAGACAGGAAGGAGAAAAGTCGCAAACGAAAACGAAACAGAAAGGAGGAAAGTAGTGAAGAAAAACGAGTCAGGAAGAAGAAAAGTCCCGAAGAAAAAAGAGCGAGGATGGATATCGAGGTGAGGACTGCTCTGGGTTCATTGTCTGGTCTTTTTGTTCATAACTAACTGGAACTTTTGTTTTCATCAGAAAGTCTACGAGGAAGAGGGGAAGAGCAAATGTCGGAAAGGGGATGAACCGATTCACATGTATATTAATATTATTCTCAAAGTAGGATCTGAAATGTGAGAATCATACGTGACACAAAGTTTGTTGTTGCAGAGAGAAGCAAGACAGGAAGGAGAAAAGTCGCAAACGAAAACGAAACAGAAAGGAGGAAAGTAGCGAAGAAAAACGAGTCAGGAAGAAGAAAAGTCGCGAAGAAAAAAGAGCGAGGATGGATATCGAGGTGAGGACTGCTCTGGGTTCATTGTCTGGTCTTTTTGTTCATAACTAACTGGAACTTTTGTTTTCATCAGAAAGTCTACGAGGAAGAGGGGAAAAGCAAAAGTCCGATAGGGGATGAACTGATTCACATGTATGTTAATATTATTCTCAAAGTAGGATCTAAAACATGTGAGAATCATCACTGACACACAGTTTTGTTGTTGCAGAGAGAAGCAAGACAGGAAGGAGAAAAGGCGCAAACGAAAAACGAGACAGAAAGGAGGAAAGTAGCGAAGAAAAAAGAGCCAGCCAGAAAGGAGGAAACTCGTGAAAAAAAAAGAGAGCCAGAAAGGAGATGAGGGAGTGAAGAAGTAGGGCAGGCAGTTGCATCGTACGTATTGAAGAATAAGGGCTAGGATTGCTGGAGGTCGTTCCATTCGAATACTTGGGGAATGTTTCTAAATTAGTCAGAGTTTGTACTCTATTTTGGAGGGAACTTTGGAAAACACAATTTCCTAATGTTGCTAGAACATGTTCGTACGTGCCTTTTGGCTATGCTTTCGCTTACTATACTGCAGACTTGTCCTATTACTGCTCAGCTACCCTTTCACCAGTTTCGTTCTGATTCCAGGACTTGTGTGCCGATTGCTTAGTTTATTTGTCCGATTTCATGTCAGCTACTATTGTTTAGCCTGCATTTGTATTTAATTGACGGCTTGGGCTATTTTGATTGAGGCACCAGCTGAATGGGGTCTTATTGGCCCAAGATATAGTCATTCAGGCAGGAGCAGCAGTGATTCTGAAGGTTCAACTTGAGCCAGACATTCAGATATGTCGCGCATAAGGCGTGTCAACAACAACAAGATATGTCTGCCTCTATCCAGAAAGGTCGCCGGCGTAGTGTTCTAAACCGTGCATAAGACGTCGGCTGCGTCCGTCCGCATCAGTGGTGGTGATCATGGCCACAAGACAAGCACACGTCCAACTCTGTGCAAAGATGATGCATGGGCGAGCTCGCCATCAGTGGTGGTGATCCTGGTTGCCGGCGAGCACGGCAATTTCGTCAATCGAGTCGCGCGCCGCCACAAGTGACAAGGCGCTCAGCGGCCGCCTTACCCCCGTGTACGTTGTCGCACGCACACGGCCCGACGCGGCGCTCGTCCCCGCATTCCCCGAGCTTGAGTGAGTGTTGCGCTGTTGAGCCGCCGACCCATGAGCAGGGGCGCTAGTCGGCACCATGACTGAGCGCGGTTCGCGGAGTGGTGAGGCCTGGCTCTGTTTATGCGGGGCGGGGGTTCCGTGACCGGAGACTGAGCTAAGGAGGAGGTGCGCGTGGAATTGTTGCCGGAGTGCTTGCGAGCAGGAGTGGCGTCTAACGATATTGTTTAATACTACCTCTTCCAAAATGTAAGCTTTTTTAACAAACTAAACTAGTTTGCTAGAAAGGATTACATTTTGGAACGGAGGGAGTAGTACTTGCTACATACTGTATTTTTTTTACATAACGAAACCCTCAGAAGAGGGCCCGTGCTCCATTTTTTATTAAAAAAACGGAGCCCACCGCAACCGCCAGCATTCACGAGTCAAGTTTACAAAAGACAAGAAGCCCAAGGCTCCGAAAGTGACCACTACAAAAACATGCCAAAATCAGAGGCATCCACAGGAATGGGCTACAAACCAGGAGCACCAGCAAACCTCGAACAAATAGACAAACGGGAAAGTAGCAAAAAGCAACAGCTACCAGCAGACTGTCCAAGCCAGCAAAGAAGAACTGAAAGATGAACCAGGAACTAGACAGCGTCTTCTTGATCATCAACTTCCATGTCAGTATCCTGCGAGTCTTCGAGTCGTAGCAACATCCCAGCAGCATGGGGACTTGGAGATGGATCCATGGCACGTGCAGTACGGAGGAGAATATCAGCCCCACTTCTGATGTCATCCTGCTCCTGGGGAGGATGAAGACCTGCCCAATATGTAAAAAAAACACAAGCGTAACTAATTAGTTCAAAAGGGGCTTTAATCACTTTCTTGTCAAAACAAGCTCTATTTCTGAGCTTCCAGATAGCCCAGCACACAGCTGCAACACCAGTAATTTGAACGTTGCTGCTTGCTGAAAGATGTTGAGGAATCCACCAAAAAAATTGATGGAAAGAGCCTGGACGATCCCCAGCGCCCAAAGCTGTCCCAATCACTGACCACACGTACTTGGCCGCATCGCAAGTGAAGAACAGATGAAGGATAGTTTCTTCCCCTCCACAGAACTGACAAATGGTGCTCCCCTGCCAGTTTTTTTTTCCTTCATATTGTCTTTAGTAGAGATTGCGTTGTGCCAAATAAGCCACAACCAAATCGTGATCTTATAAGGGATTTTTGCCTTCCAAAGATGCCTAAACGATCTGTCTACCACATTGCTGGTAAGGTGAGTGTACATGGATTTAACTGAAAAAATTCCATTTTTAGTCCACTTCCATCTGGGCACATCATTTGAATCGTTCAGTGCAATTCCAGCCAGCTTAGACCTTCTTGTAGATCCCCTATCAACCATCTTCTGAAACTAAACACCCACCTCCTAGCAGCCATCTGAGCAACTGTGATTGATTGATCTTGACAGATCTCAAACAAGGTTGGGAAAATCTCTTTTAGAGGGGTAGAACCACACCAGGCATCCCTCCAAAAATCTGTCCTCTTCCCATTGCCAATCAAAATTGTTCTGCCAAGTATATACAAGCTCCTGATATGAAGATGATCTGACCAAAAGGCCGAGTCCATAGCTCTATGTTTTACATTATAAATGCCTCCTTCCCCAAGATACTTAGCTCTCATGAAGCCTTGCCAAGGGCCATCCCTTGCTTCCAACTTCCACCACCATTTGCACATGAGAGCAATATTAAACTTGGATAGATCTTTCAACCCAAGACCCCCTTTAGATTTAGGTTTACAAACCAGCTTCCACTTCACTAGATGGTATCTCGTCTTGCTGGATGAGCTTTGCCAAAGGAAAGCTCTCCTGGGTTTGTCAATTTCTTCCACAGTGGTTTTATGCAACAAAAACATGGACATATGGTAGGTTGTAACTGATGAAAGGCACACATCAGTCCTGATGACCCTGCCCCCAATAGACAGGGCCCCCATCCAACCATCCATCATTTTCTTTAACTTTTCACCTAGGAATTTCATCTCATTTACTGAATTTCTTCTGGTATTGACATGAACTCCCAGATAATGAATAGGCCAAGCCCCAATCTGACAATTGAACATTTCTGCATACTGCTGTTGTTTATCTTCATCCTCCAGAACCATCAACACTTCACTTTTCTCAAAATTTATTTTAAGGCCTGACATGCTTTCAAAGATGTACAGTAGGAGTTTTTAATTCCTAGCCCCTTCTAAGTCATCTTGTATCAAGAAGATAGTATCATGAGCATATTGCAATATAGCAATTCCCTTATCCAGCAAATGGTCAGCAAGCCCAGTGATCAGGTTGGCATCTTGGGCCCTATGTACCATTTTTGCTAAGTTTTCAGCAGCAACATTAAACAAGAAGGGAGAAAAGGGGTCCCCTTGTCTGACACCTTTAAAACTGCCAAAGTAAGGCCCCAGGGAGTCATTCACTTTAACACTCAGGGTCCCTTGAGTAATGACATTATTAAGCCATCCCATCCATCTCTCACTCAAACCTTTCTGTTTACAAGTTTCCAACAGGAAGTTCCAGTTCACCTTATCATAGGCTTTTTCAAAGTCAATCTTTAGAATTATCCCCTGTTTCTTTCTAAATCTAGCTTCCTTAATAACCTCCTGTAACAACTCCACACCATCAGTAATATTTCTGTCTTTGATAAAGACAGTTTGACATTTATTGATCAACTTCTGCATAAAAGGCTCCATTCTATTTGTAAGCACTTTGGTGATAATTTTGAAGATCACCTGGAGCAAACAGATAGGTCTGTATTTCTTAATACAGTCAGCATCATCACTTTTTGGGATCAAGGTAATGATCCCATAATTAATCCTTGCAAGGCAAATTTTCTGGTAGAAGAAATCATTAAAGAGATCCAACATATCATCCTTAATCACTTGCCAGCAGGTCTGATAGAATTCAACAGGAAATCCATCAGGTCCTACAGCTTTATTTTTTTCCATAGAGTTTACAGTTGTCTGAATTTCTTCCAAGGTAAAAGGGGCTTCCAGAAGGATCATGTCTTCCTCTGATAGTTTCTCTTCCACTGACCACACATCAGGTCTGAGATTAAACCCAGCAGCAGTACCAGGCCCAAAAAGATCTCTATAAAAGATTGTTGCATGAGACAATAAGTCAGGGGTCCCCTGGATGACATCTTGACCATCATTCAGTGAGAAAATCATCTTTTTTCTTCTTCTACCATTGGCAACTCTATGATAGAATTCAGTGTTTTTATCACCTTGCAAGAGCCATTTTTCACTGGATCTTTGCTGCCAGTAGGCTTCCTCATCTTCAAAAATCTTCATCAGAGCTCTCTGCACTTGTCCTTTTCTGATCAGTTGCTCATAGGAAAGTGGTCCACTTTCCTCCAAGATCTCTAACTCAGCCAGCTCAGCAGATAGATTTTTCTTATTTTTCTTGCTCTCTCCTCTGATATTGGCTCCCCACCCCTTCAAGGCATTTTTTGTGTTCTTGAGTTTTAGTTGTATTTTCTCAAGAGAAGATTTTTCCTTGACAGGTTTTCTCCAAGCTCTCTCCACTGTAGCCAAAAAATCCACTTCTTTAATCCATCTCTTCTCAAACCTAAATTCTCTTCTCCCCTTCAAAGCTCCATCCATAGTATCTAGTATCAAGGGATTGTGATCAGACATCTCCCTAGTAATTTTATGTACAGTGGCCAAAGGGAACAACACTTCCCAGCTTTTACTCATTAGAAATCTATCAAGTTTTTCCAATGTAGGCACACTTTGGTTATTGGACCAGGTGTATTGTCCTCCAGACATATCAATCTCCCTCATCTCATGGGAGTGAATTAGCTGATTAAACAGATCAACCCATCTCATAGATCTAATTGGTTTATTTTTATCAGCAGCAAATCTCAGCAGGTTAAAGTCCCCACCCACCAGCAGAGGTAAGCTCTGATCAGAACATATATTAGCCAGTTCAGAAAGGAACTCACTCTTATCATTTTCATGAGCAGCACCATACACTGTGACCCAACACCAATCAATCAACATTTTGATGTCATTCACCACAATCCTCACATGAAACTTACCCATGGTGATTTCTTTTATATCAAATCTCTCCTTCCTAACACACCCCAAGATCCCTCCTGCTTTACCAACAGAAGGAAGCCAGCTCTAGGTAAATTGACACAAAGGGTCAATCTTCCTAAAGAAGGCTGAGGAATAATTTTTCTTCATAGTCTCCTGTAAGCCAACAAAATCTACAACATTCTGTCTGAGGAAATCTTGCAGGCAGTCACTCATACCCTTTTTTTCCAATACTTCTACAATTCCAAGTTGCTCCTATCATAAATACTTTGGATTTTGTTTTCTGATCCTGGGACCAGTAAGAACATCACTCAAAGGGTGATTATTACTTACTTTCCCTGAGGGCACACTTGATTTTGACTGTGTCCCTCTCATCATCCCTTTAGAACCAATTTTCAGTTTCCTTCTAGCACTCCTAGTTACAACAGGAGTAAATCCTTCCAATTCTGTATCAACCTCCTTCCATCCTAACAGTAACACCTCATTAGTATCACCATGTTCTTCCATAGTCATCCCCACTTGCTTGTGCACTAGATTATGTCTGGCAATCTCAAGATCTTTCAACTTATGAATTTTTTCAAGATTAAAAGAAGTAGGATCAACACCAAATTCTAAAGCCCTAGAAATAATATCATCATCATCCAAAACAGCAAAGGAATTTGAGTTATTCAGATTAGTACCTTGGAGGTTTCGGGTAGCAATCTGGGCCCTAGCTATATCTTCTACTCTCACTTGAGCATTATGCCTTCCCCTGATTCTTGAGCTCTGCCTGACTGGCTGTGCATTTTCCTCCTGCACCTCCACCTCTGCACCAGTCTTCACCTGTTCCTCATCTCCCCCCATCTCCATCTCCTGAGTAGAGTTCACTTCAGGTTGAGAACCATCCAATGGGATTACTTCAGCTCGTCCAGATGTAGCTCCAGGAGCAGGAAGTGCGAAAACAACAGATCCTCTAGGAAGGAAAGGTACATCTGAGGTAGAGTCTGATTCAGAAAAGGATTCAGAAGATCCCTGGCTATTTTCACTTCCTTCCTTAGCTTCAGATTCAATCTGTGCCTCCTCCACTTGTTCATTGATATGATCTAGTAAATGCTGGTATTTTCTTTTGTGATTGCCAGTTTTATCACTTTTTGAAGTCATTAACTGTTGCAGGAAAGCTTTGAATTCTGTTTCATCAATGTGTAAGTCTTGCTCATCATCAGCTGCTGGATTTTCTTCCATGTTAACTTCTCCCTCAGCAATATCTCCTCCTCCTTCAGCTATTGGAAGTGTTTCCTGAGCAAGAGCCTGTACTACCTGTTGTTGAACTTCATCAAGAACACAAGTGTTCTGTCTAAAATTACCTCCAGGCCCTGAGATGTGTGCATTCCTTGATACATTACCATAAAAAACTTGGTTGAGTCTAGTGCCAAAAGATTGGCTGCTAGAATTGGAAGACTGCCCAGCCTCAAAAACTAAAGAGGCAATTGATTTTCCTTTATCTGCTTCTCCACCAGGCCCCCCAAGAGGATTCACACTCAAGGTATTACCAGGGCCCCTGCCTGTGCAGCCTTGGCCTCCTCCAGAGCCTGTATTGTTCACAGCATTTTCTTCAGCACTTCTACCATGGGCATCATTAGCAGCAGCACCTGCATCTGTCTCCACATTATCAGTGGTATCATTGGCTCTATCAGCATTTTGCCTGTAGTGAAGAGCAGGATCAACAGAGGGTTCAAAGACCTCTCTAGTATATTGTACTTCATAGAAATCCCCATTCATTTCCACCTCCCTAACATTTGGCACAAGGGAAACGTCTCTACACCCAATCTTCACTCTCACATAACTGAAATTTCTCACAGTGTTCTTGTCAAGGATGAGTGGTTTGCCAACCAGACCTGCCACATAAAAGATTGTGGCCCTGCTTCTATACTTCATTGGAATACCTTTAATTCTGAACCAGGCTTCATCAAGAGAAGCAATTGGCATTATTTCACCAGCCCATTTCTTTATTTCAACCACCACACCTGGCTTAGTTTTCATGAAAAAGCCTCCAAAATGTGACAATTCATCCAGACACTTTGCATTTGGGAATCGCATCTGAAATTTAGACTCTGAAATTGCCTTGGCATAAAATCTCCAGTTGATTTTCATGGATTCTGCCCAAACCTGAAACTCATGTTCAAGTTCTCTGCCAGTGGCTTCACCAGTAAGAATTCTAATCATGGCATGATGTAATACTTCTTGAGGCCTCACCTCACTCTCCAGCACAGGTATAGAGTGAAATCCTTGATCAAAATCTGCACTACCAAAGTAGGGAGCGACATATTCCCAAGGTTCCCTCACCTGACAGAGCAGGAAGGCATGATCTCCTCCGCAGCAGCTACATCTGGCCTCTGCCGCACCTGTATTCTCTTCTATCCCCACATTATCTTGATTATTCGCCTGCCCAGTAGCATCAGGCAAGGGTGCAGAGGACCCTGCCTGAGATAAAATCTGGCCAGAAGTAATTGGAATATCTCTAGCAGGTGGGGGAGGAAAAGTATTCTGAAATCTAACTGGCAGATTTGTGCTCCCTGGCGCTGTATTCGACTGAACAGATGTACTAACTACCAGCGGATTCTACAACAGATTTGTCCTTGGCTGAGGATTAGAAGAAGGAATGGTCTCACCTGCTGGAATCGATGCCGCTGATGTGGTCGCAGCCGTAGAATCTGAAACCGATCCAGCTCCAACCATCTCCTGGCGGTGATTCCATCGATCACGGCCAGCCCCCGCATGCGTCTCCCTGCGCCTCTGCTCTTGAAGCGCAAGATCTCGCGCCACTCTCTGCAGGTCTCTAGTATTGCCAGCTTGTCGTTGATCTTCTTCAAGACGGCGCAGATCTTCCCTTCTACGAGCCTCCTCCTCTTCTCTCTTTCTATCTTCAGCCCTGCGCCTTTCCTCTTCACGGCGGAATTCTTCATCACGCCACCTGGCTTCTTCTCTGCGCCGCTCCTCATCACGGCGGAAGTTTTCTTCACGGCGGAAAGAATCCGCATCTCCTCTGGATCTCCCACCATAGGGATTCTGGCGAAAGGAATTCCGCGGGGGAGATCGCCTCGCGCCTCCATAGCCTTTCCCTTCACCGCCGCCAAAACCTCTACCCCCTCGAGCCGGCCTTCGATCCATACTTCCCAACACCCGAGCGTATGATCTGGAGTCTCCCGAGCTCGTCCCTCTCCACTCGCACGGATCAATCACTCGAGGAGCAGTGGGGCGTGGACTAGATCTGGACTTGACGAACACAACTCTGCAGCGTCTAGGGTTTGGACGGAAAGGGGAGGGGGAGCGAATGGAGTTTGTCTCGGGCGCATCGGATCTGGGAGATGGGTATACCCCAATCGCTCTGGCAGATGGGACCAAAGGGCCCGCCATTGATGCCCCACGCGGAGACGGGGAACTGGGCCCCCTCGCGCGCTCCCGTGCACTCGGTCGTGCGAAACGTGCCAACTCTGCGGCGGTACATGGATCCGATCGGTATAGACGTGGCCCAACCCTGGCCACAAATCCGGCGAAACGAACGGTGGTTCCGACATGGATCCCGGCGAAGAAATTGCCCGAGCACCTCTCAATCACACCACCATCTGCATGTACAAGTGAAACCCTAGCTCTACCATCCCATTCCAACACGCCCACAGCCCACGAAGGGGGTCGTGACGCACGGGAGTAGTAGCTAGCGTGCCAGCGTGCAGCTCCGGCGAGAGGCGGGTGGCCCGAAGGTGCCGTGGGAGCGGTGGTCGCCGTGGGATCGGTGATCGCCATCCTGCTGCTGGGGCGGATGGCTAACAGAAATCATCAGTTTCCTTGCTGTATAAAGCAAGATCAATGTTTCCTTTGCTGGATTCTGGATAGAGGCAGCTGGTTGCAAATACTAGTACTTCAGAGCAGTTACATCACTCAATAGTATAAAGTAGTACACAGTCTACATGAAAATAGGGCACACATCCATCAGTTTGTAGCTGGTGAGAACAACGTACATCTAAATAAGCACATCAGTCCATATATAGTTCGCTGAAAATACTACTTCATAGGCATATCATGCCTTTCCTTTTCTTTTCTTCCAAGGTTTTTCATCCACCGTACGTGACTCCTTGCCAGGTGGTAATTTCATCAGATACCACACCTTGACGGTTCCATCTCTAGATGCTGACGCTAGACCAAGCTTACCATCTGGATCCTGCAATAAAAATACACGATTTTTAGAAATTGTTACGAGTCCAATTTCAGTTAGCCAGAAGAAAGTAAAAACTTACTCCGTGGTGCCATCGTACACAGCTAACACTCTCCTTATGAGCGTCTAACACCATGCCCCTCGTGAAAAAGTCATAAAAACGATCTTTCTGTAGATGCATCCAAACATTTCATAAGAGAATAATCTTGTAAACTAAAGGATATTATCATATCAGCGAATATATATACCTTCATTTCTGGGCGCAAAGAAAGCAATAGTATTGATCTATCTTCATTACCAACTGCCATATAATTTGAACCTAGATGCTTATCACTTGAGCTGGAAAAAGTTTAGCTAATACATCACTATACTGTCACTGATGGAGGATGTGCAAAACGCTAAAAGGAAAACAAACATTTTAAGAACTCGGCTATAGCATAACTGAGGTCCCTGAAATAAACCCCCTTATCTAAGAAAGGCACTCCCCTCAAAGATTATGCCCTTTATATTTCTCAACTCTATCATGCATAGACCCCAAATAACCTAGAGAGGAATTATACCTTGTCCAATCAACGTCGTATGTCATCTTTTTGCTCCCTGTTTTGAAGTTTGCCCAATGTAAACTAAAACGAAAGTAGTTCAAAAGAAACAAGTCAAACTCGAGATGCAGGCTTTGCCCCCTAAAAAGTTTGAAAGAGAACATTACATAAGCGGTTGATCAGCATCTCTAACAGAAAGATCTCTCTCTATGGACACACAGTCGAGTAGACCATTGGTTCTGCATAATCAAATCGGAATTTTAAGTCAACGTAGTAGCTTACTTACAACAATCTTCTTATGCAAATGAAAACGTACCCCCAAGTAAAAAATTTATCCTGGTTATGACGGTTAAATGTTATTCCGTATGAAGATAGAACCTCATCAGGACCTCTAAAGACATTGGAAAAATTAGTTACAAATATGCAACGAAATTTTTAATATTTATTTTCTTCTACTTGACTAAATATAGGCTTACCCATGCACGTCTGTTATTCGTGTGACTGATCTGACTGTATCTTCGTTCGCAACATCAATACACATAAACTGCATGTAACCATTAGGCATTAGTCAGATATACTGATTACTATTGATACCTAAATCTCAGATGTGAGATTGCTATTAGTAATCATGTTTTTCATTGCATAGGGGAAATCACGTAAAAGTCAAATTAGCAAAAGATTACATATAGTATATTTCATTCAGAAACTATCCCTAGCGAAATTTTTGAAGTCAACCGTATGGCCTCGTATAGAAATGTACTCGGGTCTGAAATTATCTATTGATGAATATAAAACTACACAAAGATTCACATAACCTTCTTTCCAGTAACTTTATTCTAATGTTGCTGCCCATGAAAAATGCAGATAATTAACTATATTAGATGCAACTAACCTCCAATCCGTTGAATCCTCCATAAAAGAAAAAACCATGAGGTAAATAGGTTGATCCCGGTTTCCACTTTATAAACATAAGAGGTGCACACTTCTTATCCTTCCACCAAGTAATCAGAGAGTACATACAGGTATGTTTCTTCTTGACTAATCTCGCCTTGAATAATCCCATGTAACCATCTTTAGTGCCACCCAACAGTAAATAGCAGTTACCTTGAGGGTACAGTTCGCAAGAGACACTTTTAGTTTCTGCTTTGGCATTCTGCATGACAAATGCAAAATAAATATATTAGATGTACAAATATATATGCATAACATTGTGAAGTGAAATATCATATCTATTTCGTGCTAACTCTATATGGTTGTTATATTTTGTATTAAGTAAAAGCATATTAAAGACCTACTGATGACGATATTGTAAGCTACCATGTGAGGTGTACAATCTTATTTTTGTGCATAAAATTAATTTTATATATACATTTGGAGAAAAACTAAGAAAAATCATGACTAAATTGTGTTGATTTCTTGCATTCATGGCGATTACGCTTACTAGTAAATATATGTTATGTTTTTAGAGAGACTTTACTTACTGGAATTTTATACGTGTTAGGCTTCAATTTGTTTCTGGCGTTGTCCCATTTCCATATGGTCACGGCTCCTTTTGACCCTCCTACTGCCAGAAACTCTCCCTTGGCTGACCACTCACAGCATGCTGCATAATCATCTACTACAGTTGCCTGCAAATCAATGTGAAACTTGTAACAGAAGATAGAGTACCCCTGATCTTGTGGTAAGTTTATAACAGGGAAAACTCATGCGTCAGCGGTATTCAATCGATAATTATAGGGCAAAAACTAGACACTGTACCGTTGGAAAATCTTAATAATCACTAAGATATTGGAAACCATGTTGGACAAAAGGGATACTATACCACTTGAGTTGTTGCCCAAGGAAAAACCAAGCCTACGATATGTATATGTCAGCATGGCTTGTCTTTTTTTTGTGCAACTCACATATGATCATATTTTTTTCACCACACCAATAGATCATGTTGGTTATTCATCACATTACCAAATTCTAGTTTCACAGATTTTTTACTGTTGGGATAATACCAATCTAAAGTGACCATGCGTTCAACGGTCCAAACAGTCAACATAAAAATTTATGACAACTGTTCTCCAGCATCACAGATGATGCATCATAGGGATTGGAACAAATTATATATATGTTTGTCTGTGTGTACAGTAACAGTCATGCTTTCTATAATATCACAATCAATGGAAAGTTCTTAGCACCGAGCCACCGATGTCTATTCACTGAATGATAAACACCTCAACTGTACTGGGAATAAGAGAAACCGGTGTATTTTTTGTAGTCGCGTTTCCTTAAAAGGAACGTGCTATATATGATCTAGTTCAAGAGATCCACCCTACCTGAATATTACCCAGTTTCAATATGGTTTCCTCACTCCCAGCTCCCCCGGATGGGCCTAAATGGAGCTAATTACTCCCACGCATGCAGTTTCTTCACACCCTCTCTCCCTCGACGCGGCCAACGCAGAGAAGGTAAGATACGGGGGCTGAGACCACAACTGGTCTCTCTCTCTCTCACACACACACAGCGAGACAGAAGAAGGTAAGATACGTACCACAAGCTCAAAGCCCTCGCCCGTTGCCTTCCACACTCGTAAGCCATGCTCGCCGACGGCAGCGAGTACCGGTGGGCGTAGTTGAGCTTGAGCACATCCGTCGTCATGATGATGATAGGGCATCCATGCACAGCTGAAGACAGGACAAATGTGCTCCGCTGCAACTGCCTCCTCACAGAACTGAAGGTCATGACTCAACCGTAAGTATAACGGACGAATCTTCTTCTTTGACTGCCGATCTGGACTACTCTCTCCGGAAGCCGAATCAGATGAATCGTTGTCACCTACTAGCACATGCTCCATCACCAGATTTTCCTCCACTTCCTCCTCCTCCACAAGATTCGGCGTCTCCCCGCCACCCTCGTCATTCGCCATGAGATGGAGCTGGAACGAGAGAGAAAGGGGTAGAGTGAGCTATGCTCAGGTGGGAGACATGGACTGTACTATATGAGATGTACTGTTGACCAGTCCATAGACCCAGTCTACCCAGTCACCGTATTCTCTGTTTCACCTTTTCTTCCGGGAAGCTGGTTATTTCCTGACATCGCTGTGTACTCTCGGATCATCAAATCAAACTATATAAAATGACGTGGAGACCGGGAAAGGCTATGTGCCTTGTCATTTTACCGCACAGTAGTATTTTAATGTTACGTGTCATACTTCAACGGTACCGCGGCTTTACTTGTGATCGTTTGTCCCGGTTGTGCAATCGGGATTGGTCAGCCGGGACAAATGGCCCTCCTCCATTGTTTTCGGTTGTGCCAGGAACCGGAATGGTTAGGGATGACCCACGTGGCGAACCTGGCCAGGGAGTTCGTCCCGGTTCGTGTTAGGAACCGGGATGAATACCTCCTCTGAAAAAGCTGTATTGTGTCCACTTTCAGGGTTTTTTTTTTCAAACTTTTCGCTTCTGTCTCGCAATCCCCAACCGGGCTCCCTTCCCCAACCGCGTCCACTGGCCCACGTATTTAATTAAGCCCAGTGGCCATATTTTGGTCAAAGGGCCGACTGCCCGCGTCTTTTATTAAGCTCACTGGCTACATTCGGTCAAAGGGGCCACTAGCCACGCGGGGGTCAAAGGGGCCACTGGCCGGCAACCTAGTGGCTGGCTCGCCCGGTCCTTAAAGTAAGACCACAGCCGCGCGTGGTCAAAGGGCCCACTGGCCGCCTCGTCCTCCCGCGCCTCCACTTCCCCGCGCGCGCGCGTGGCCACGAACGGCACGCCTCGGCTTCGCCGCGCATTCATGGCCGCCTGCAACCGCCGCCATGTTCCCGCCGCCGGTTGGCATGCCAGCCCCGCCCGGGTCCTTAGTAAAGGGCCCCCGCCGCCCGTACACCCCACTCACCCAGGCCGCGCCCCAGCTCACCCAACCCTAGCCGCCATGTCGCCCCGCCGCTGGTTCAAACGCCTGAATAACGAGCACTAGGGCGGTTCCTTGAGCGGCGCCGGCCATAGAGGCGCCGGCGTCCCCCGCGCGCCGCAGGAGGCCTTTGGCTTTGGTCTGGGAGGCGTCCGGATTGGGGGGCAGCCGCGCGTCCCCGCTCCACCTCCGGCAGCGTGCCCGCGCCTCGCGCCGCGCCGGGCAAGCGGTTCCACCGCTATGTGCGGAAGGAGGAGGCCGAGTGGCACTGGGAGCACGCCACGCCGGTCTTCTGGCCGGACGTCCACCTCCCGGACGGCTGGCACCTGAACCCGCAGCGCATCCTGGTACCGCCGGCCCCGACAAACGAAGCCGCGCGGGAGGAGATTGACCGCCGGCGCCGTCTCCTGCCGGCCCACCTCCTTAGGGACCGCGCGTACGCGCGGAGCTCCTCCTACTGGGCCGTCTGGTTCCAGCAGGAGCACGACCAGCGCCACCGCTCCTACATCCCCACGGCCCCGGAGAAGAGCGCCGACGACTACCCCGCGCTACCGCCCGGCAGGGAGCTGGAGATGTGGCTCAAGGAGGACATCCCCGCCGACGAGGAGGACCCCCGAGCTCCAGGCCGGGCTGGAGGCCGCCTACGAGGCCTCCCGCCGCTCCCTCGTCGAGGAGGAGATCAAGCGGTGGCAGCAGGTCCTGGCCAGCGCGGCCGCCGACGAGGACGCGATGCCGCCCCCTCCAGCGCCGGCGGCATGGTGGCAGACCATGAACGCCGAGATGGAGGCGTCGGAGGACCAGCCGCCGCCACAACCGCTGCCCCCAGGTCTGGAGTACGGGATAACCTGGGCCTGGACCGGCAGCGAATGGGCGCCGGAGCTGGAGTTGGAGGAGCGGCCGCCGCCGCCAGAGGAGCTGCCGCCGCCACCGCCGCACGCGCCCCCGATGCCTCCGCAGCCACCGGCGGGCCCGCCCCAGCTGCCTGCCCACCTGTGGCAGGCGCCTGCCTACCACTCCATCTCCTCCGACGAGGACTAGGCCGGCGCCGGTGCGCCCCCCAATAGATATAGCGCCTAGGCTACCCTCCCCAAGAAACGGCCGGCCGCCTGTGGTCGCGCCGCCGCCCCCGATGAAACACGGCCGGCCGTCTGTGGCCGCGCCGCGCCCCCGATGTAAGCACGGCCCCCAGGCCTTTTTAATATATATATTTTCCGTCGAAAAACGCGTCCCCTAGTTCAACCCCGCCGGCGGAACTAGCACCGGCGGGATCTTCCTATCCATTTCCGCCGCCGGCAGGGCTTCGCCAAGTCTTGTCCGCTGTCCTGGGTGGTGGCTCGGCCTAGACAGAGGGCCGAGATATTTATACACCTGGGCCTCTAGTCCCGGCCCGTGCCACCAACCGGGACTAGAGGTACCCCCTTTGGTCCCGGTTGGTAGCACGGGCCGGGACCAAAACATATTTCGAAATTTGGTGGCACCCTACGCGCCCAAATTTTTTAGCGCCAAAATTTGAAAATTGTTTAAGTTTGCACATTAATAACTTCTATATACTTTCGAATTTGACAAAAATTTCAACATGAAAAGTGCTAGAATTTGCATAACTAATTCAAATCCATTTTTTGTTTAACTAAATAATTATTCTAACTATTGAAACTATTAGTTATTTTACTATTTGCATATAATTTGAATATAAATATCTTATAATTTTTGTTTTCTCTTGTGATCTTTCGAGTGAGTCCAGAGCATACAAGGCATTCTGCGTCGCCAAATGATGATGACCCGATCGAAGGCGTTTCTCCTCATAATCACTGGGATCGCCGCGACGGATGCATGGATAGATGAACCCACTAAGCCGAATTATTTAAGGCCAGACCAATCAACTTCGGCAATGCTACTAGGAGGATCTGTTTCGCCGCCGAATATAGATCCACCAAATCCATGCAATTACTGCTACTAGGAGCATACAAGGCATCCGGGTGATTTATATTCCGTCGATGAACCCAAGGATAGTGCTCAACGAAGGTTTGTCATGCAGCTTTGCTTGCAAAATAAGCTCAACGCTTGCTCTATGAGCTGATCATATTGGCTCTCCATGAATGCATGAGCTTCAACATTTTCTACAGCCTTTGCTGCAACTTTATATAAAGTTCGACAAAGCGAGTTGTACCTTTTTAACACGAAGAATTTGGGATCTTCGTCTACAACAGAAAAACCATAGTTCTCCTTCTAAGGTTCACTCTGAGCATCATTTCGCCATCTTTTCAAAACATAGTGTGGTGGAATTTCTTTGATATTTCTGATCTCAAGACCCTTCAGTACCTGGCAACACGGAAGACCTACATTTTCAAACTTCTTGCAGCTACAAATGTATTCTGATGAGTCGAATGTAACAAAATGACCCCGACGCCTGTTTTTGACAGTTATCTCATACTCGGATATGGGTCCAATTTCGCCACAGTTATAGACCACGCAATCCAAGATCAGTTCAAATTCTAATCTGAAAATCTCAAACAGTGCAGGAGTGTATGCATTAGCAGCTTGCCAAAGTAACCGCAGAGGTGCAACCCTTTGCGTCATTTGAACTCCAAGGTAGTCAGCTTGTTGTTCAGCTAAACGTTTCTCCTCCAAAAATTTATCATATCTGTTAAAGAAGTACCGAAGATCTATTTCTGTTTTAAGGATATCTGTCAGGATGGTATCCGTACTATCACTTTGAAGTGTGCCTGCAATATCTGACTACAGTTATCTCATACTCGTATATGGGTCATAGTTGTCAGCTTTTTACCGGTCAATACAAATTATTGGTCAAACAGAACTATATGATCATGTATTCCACGCTTATTATTACACATCACCAACAGACGGAGGAGAGAGAAACAACAAAGTGGGTGGGTGTGCCGCTGGTTGGGATAATAGTGAAATCAGGCTGGTCA
The DNA here is from genome assembly GCA_028641055.1 of Alopecurus myosuroides. Lineage (NCBI taxonomy): Eukaryota > Viridiplantae > Streptophyta > Magnoliopsida > Poales > Poaceae > Alopecurus > Alopecurus myosuroides. Next base: position 31,793,868 of record CM054057.1, read on the forward strand.
TAGTTGTCAGCTTTTTACCGGTCAATACAAATTACTGGTCAAACAGAACTATATGATCATGTATTCCACGCTTATTATTACACATCACCAACAGACGGAGGAGAGAGAAACAGCAAAGTGGGTGGTAGGGTCAGCTTTCACTGTAACATCTAGTCTTCTGAATTCTCCCTTGCATCACGTCGATCGAAGACCGGACCTCTAAAACTTTCCAATAGGGTAGCTCCCAAAATATAGATTTCTTCTTCCACATGGGTGCGCGCTTATCAGGGCCGTACAGAACTGGTTGGCTGCCAGCAGCCTTACCAAAGATTACTTCTAGGTCCTTGACCATATCGAATATATCATTACCACTACGGAGCTCAGGCTTCTTCCAGTTATCTGCCTCACCTCTGAAATGCTTCCCTCCTTTCTTTCTTACGGGAATGCTTGATCGGAAGAAATCTACGATGCCCCAGGTATACAACCTTTTTTACATTTATCCAAAAAAAACACTGTCAGTCTTATCTAAACAGTGTGTGCATGCATTGTATCCCTTGTTTGTATGTCCGGAAATGTTACTAAGAGCAGGCCAATCATTGATGGTTACGAAAAGCAACGCCCGTAGGTCAAATGGCTTTTGTTCGTTCTCATCCCACACACGTACACCTGGTTTTCCCCACAATTGTAAGAGTTCTTTCACTAATGGCCTTAGATACACATCAATGTCGTTGCCAGGTTGCCTCAGGCCTTGGATGAGAACTGGCATCATAATGAACTTGCGCTTCATGCACAACCAAGGAGTAAGGTTGTACATACATAGAGTTACAGGCCAAGTGCTATGACTGGAGCTCTGCTCCCCAAAAGGATTAAAGCCATATGTACTTAGACCAAACCATAAGTTTCTCGCCTCACCTGCAAAGTCTGGAAAGTCTCTCTTGATATTTCTCCACTGCGATCCATCGACGGGGTGCCTCAACTTTCCGTATTTCTTACGGTATTCTTTGTGCCATCACAACAACCTAGCATGCTCTTTGTTTCTAAACAGACATTTCAGCCGTGGTATTATAGGAGCATACCACATCACCTTAGCAGGAACCCTCTTACGGGGGGGCTCGCCGTCAACATCACCAGGGTCATCTGCTCTGATCTTATACCGCAGTGCAGTGCATACCGGACATTCATCCAAATTCTCGTACTTCTCACCGCGGTAGAGGATGCAGTCATTAATGCATGCATGTATCTTCTGCACATCTAATCCTAGAGGGAAGAGAGCTTTCTTTGCTTCATACGTACTCTCAGGCAATTCGTTATCCTTTGGAAGTTTGGGCTTCATTAGCTGAAGTAAACTCTCAAATGCCTTGTCAGTCACACCGTTCTGTGTCTTCCATTTCAGCAACTCCAGTGTGGTACCGAGCTTTGTGCTACCATCTTCGCAATTTGGGTACAACATTTTTTTGTGATCCTGTAACATGTTGTCCAGCTTCAACCTCTCCAATTTATTTTCACAGTCTTCCCTTGCATCAGCAATAACTCGGCCAAGATCATCATCGGGCTCTTCTGATGCCTGTTCTTGATCACCTCCTTCTTCTGCATTCTCTTCCATTGCAGTATCATCGTATTCAGGGAACAAAGGATCTTCTTCTTCTTCATCGTCTTCCATCACAAACCCTTTTTCCCATGCTTGGTCCAGCAATTATAGCTGGGCATGAAACCTCTCCGAAGTAGATGGCCGTGAAGGATTCTTTCGGAAGAGTGCTCTCTGACGTTCCGACAATCAACACATGGGCAACACATGAAGCCATTATCTTTGTTCGCCTGAGCTACAACAAGAAATGCATTCAGTCCTTCCATATACTCGAAAGTGCGTCGGTCACCGTACATCCATCGCTGCCGTGCATCCATCTGCATCGTATAATTAAGTTTATCAAAATACATTACGATAACATATTAATACAAAAATGACCACAGTACATCGACAAATACTAATTTTTTATGTATCAGTTACAGATGAAAAAGATAAGTTTGTTAACCTCGGTCGAAGATACCATTTTTAGTGAGCTTATGTGTGGCTCGGGAATTTCGTCAAACACCTCACGTGCATAGTAAAATAAAACACAATAACACCCACCTCTCTCACACCTCTAAGCAAAAAAAAAGATGGAAGGGGGGGCTAGGGCAGTATATATAGGGGAAGGGGGACATTGGTCCTGGTTCGTGGCCTGAACCGGGACAAATTCTAATGCGCGTGCCACGTGGCGTGTGGCTAGGCATTGGTCCCGGTCCGTGGCACGAGCCGGGACCGATATCTCCCCCACGAACCGGGACCAATGCCTCCAGGCGAATTCTGTTGCCCCAGGCACACAAACCGAGACCAATGCATAGCATTTGTCCCGGATTTGGTTGCAACCGGGACAGCTGCCCCCTGGCCCCCTGGACGAGAGGGGTTGTTTCCACTAGTGCTAGTTTCCTATTTAAACAACTTTGTACGTTGTGTATATTTAGCATTTGTCTTATTTTCTCAAACGAAGGTAAACGGGCTAATAGCTACTGTGGGAAGGCTTTTCTTCGCGTGACACTCAAAGTTTTTCCGGAAAAATAGCTACCGCACGAAATTTCTCACGCCAAAATAGAGATCCCGCAATATGGACGATAAGACGGTTTAAACCTTGTCGTGCGATACTTTTTAAGAAATAGCTTCCGCACGACGTTTCCCCATCTTTGGGAACCGCACGAAGCCGCAGCAGGGAGCCACGGTACGACTATGACCATAGTCACGGAACATTCGACGCCCGGAGCGATATCAGCCAACACAAAGTCGACCAAGCTCGCGCTCTTAGAAGCCGAACCTACTCGACATCCGAGTCAGATGGACAAGAAGTCTACGGCGCACTTTGTTTCAGTCGCGAGATTCGCGAAGCAAGGATGTCGAAGAAATTCAAGCTCACCTCATAAATACCCAACTACGACAACCCCCAGGAACCCAAAACACTGTTCGACTACTTGACTACCGTCAAATGTCAAAGGGGCAATAAAGTAACAGTCATGCAGTACCTCAACCTGCATCTTACTGGCTCCGCTTGAAGCTGGCCCGAAAACAGACCTCGCGGGTGCTAGAGATGTTGGGACGATCTTATTCGCGACTTCGAGAAAAACTTTCAAGCGACTGGCAAGAGGCCCGCATCCATAGAAGAACCGCGAGCCTGCAACGAAACAACTCTCGAGTACATCCAGAGTTGGACAACCCTCAAAAATACGGCAGAACACATATCAGAAGAAACTGCGGTCTAAGTATTCTCGAGGGGCGTCCGAAGAACGGCTTTCAGAGAAGAATTGGCGGCACAACGCAACCAAAACCATTGGTGAAGTGATGATAGCTAATAGATGGGCGAATGGGGAATACTCCCTACGTAACGAGAGAATCATGTCACCAGCACACGATGACAACCACTGCATGAAGAGGAAGAACAGGTCATACGAGCAAAGCCATCGAGCAGAATACGTCGCGACAGAATTCATCAAGAACCGCGACGGTGGATTCCGAGGAAACCGCGAGTGGAGGCCAAAGACAGAGGATAGACCACCCAAAGAGGATTTGAACGGATATTGCTCGCTATACCTTTTTAAAGATAAAGAAACGGGCATACTCAAAGCTACCCATATCCTCAAGGACTGCAGAAAGTTTCAGAAATACCACGAAGCATATTCGAAGAAACACCGGAGCGCCACCAGCCAGGGTTATCCAGTCGCACCCGGAGGTGGCGCGATTGTGTACAGCTCACCACCACCGCCACCTCCACTCACACCAAATCCTGCACTAGCAATGGTAACGCAACAACAACAGCCAACCGCAAACCTTTCGGCTGACGGATACCCAGCCGCCCGTGGAACGTTGGGGATGATCCAAAAAGTGTGTCGATCCAGACGCACCCAGAAAGCAATCACTCTCCCAGTTAACATGAGAATGCAAGCGTCTCCCTCCAAGCCATAGTATCTCAAGGGTTATGAACAAACCATTACTTTATCCAAAGAAGGCCACTCATCTTAGGTGTACCGGCCAGGACACGCAATACTCGTCATTGGCAACTACAACTTGAATGGAGTATTCATGGACGGAGGCAGCGGAATCAACATCATCTACGCAGATACGCTGCGACAGATGGACATGAACTTGGAAGGACCCGCAGAATCTAAAACCTCTTTCCATGGTATAGTATTGGGCAAGCCAGTCCGGCCCGTGGCCATAATCAACCTGGACGTAGTACTCGGAAGCCCTAGAAACTACATGCGGGAATTCCTCGACTTCTAGGTAGTCGACTGGCCATCGCAGTACCACGCCATTCTTGGCCGAACCGCATTCACAAGATTCATGGCAGTACCGCATTACGCGTACCTCAAATAGAAGCTCCCACGTCCTTACGAAACAATCACGGTGAACAGAGACTTCCAAAAGTCGGTCAAATGCGATGCAGACTTCCACGAGATCGCAAAATCTTTAGGGATACAAGAAGAGCTAGAAGAACTTGTGAAAACCACAGATAACTCTGTGATTCTGCTGACAAAGAGAATCGCTCCGGACTTAGAATTTAACTCCAGTTACGACATCCGCAAACATCAGGTCCACCTGACAGACCTGAACAAGACCACGATGGTCTAAAAACACCTCCCTCTCGCATAGGAAAGCGCGCTCGTCGAACTCCTCCGTGAGTACTGGGAAATTTTCCTCTAGTGGCCATCTCATATGCCAGGAATTCCTAGAGAGTTTGCCGATCACTCATTAGAAGTGTGCAAAGATGCAAAACTCGCCAATAAAACTACTCGCCGCTTCTCCGACCGAAGCGTCTGACACTCAGAGAAGAAGTCAATTGACTCCTCGCTGAAAAATTCATAAGAGAGATCAAAATCTCCACCTGGTTAACAAACTGGTGCTGGCCCGAAGGAAAACACCAACATCCTTCGCACATGCATCCACTATACATCGCTAAACAAGCATTTCCCCAAGGATAACTTCCCGCTCCCACGGATCGACCAGATCATCGAATCGACTGCAAGCTCCCAATGCCTCTCCTTCCTCGACGCCTACTCGGGATATAATCAGATGAGAATGAAAAAGGCAGATGAGGAAAATACGTTATTTATCACACCATACGGTGTCTACTTCTACACAACCATGCCCTTCAGGCCCAAGAATGCATGCGCCACATATCAGCCTTGCAAGCAAAAATGTCTCACCAAATTAATGGCGAAAATGTCGAAGTCTACGTGGACAACATAGTTGTCGAGACCAGAGTGGAAACTATGCTTCTTGAAGAGATCAAGGAAACATTCGATGTCTTCAATGTATACCGTATCAAACTCAATCCGACAAAGTGCGTCTTCGGCGTACCCACAGGATATATAGTCGCTTGGATATCTGGTATCCGCACGAGGCATAGAAGCTAACCCAGAGAAAATACAAGCCATCCTAATGATGAAGGAACCGACGAATCTTCGGGGAGTCCAACAGTTGGCAGGTAGACTAGCGTCCTCAGCAGATTCATCGCCAGACTAGGTGAGAGAGCTCTTCCCTTTTACAAATTGTTGAAGAAGACATATATCTTCGAGTGGACACCCGAAGCAAAGAAGGAATTTGAATATATGAAGAGGGTATTGTCAAGTAAAAAGATCCGAGCCACGCCACAAGAGAGGGGACCTCTATACTTGTACTTAGCCGCCACAAATCAGGTGGTTAGTACGGTACTCGTGGTAGAGAGTCCCGAGGACGAGATAATACATGGGGTGCAAAGACCAATATACTACCTCAGCGAGGTACTCTACCCCCGCAAGGAGCGATATCCACACTACCAGAAGCTAGGATATGGAGTTGTTTTCATGGCCCGAGAGCTCAAGCACTATTTCCAGGAGCATACAATAACAATTCTCAACGAGCATCACTCGGGACAATAATAAATAACCCCATGACTTCAAGAAGAATCGCCAAGTGGGATCGAGTCGGGAGCCTGGGACATTATATACAAGGGACGTAACTCCCTCAAATCACAGGTAGTCGCAAACTTCCTATGAGAATGGACAGAGCTACAAACCCTAGGCCCTCCCGAGCACTCTATCTCATGGATCATGTATTTCGACGGGAACCCGAGAAATGAAGGCGCATGCGCATGAGTTGTGCTTATATCCCCCTTAGGAGACAAGCTTCGCTATGTCCTGCAACTAGACTTCCCGCAAGAAGACATAGGATCCAATAACGACGCCGAATACAAGGAACTACTACATGGAATGAAGATGGCGCTGGCCTGCGGAGTGATGGTGCAGGTCTTACACTCGTTGGGAAAGCCCAAGAGGAAGGTATGATGAGCACAACAACAGTTTTCTCTTAGAAAGAAACCAAGGTTGAATCGACCAATAGGAGAAAGGAGTAACTTTAGAAGTTTGATGCAGTTGATGTGGTAGGGCGCACTACCGGTTCAGCAGCAATGTGGAACCTACACAACACAATCAATTCACTTTGCCCAACGAAGCAGTGAGATTGTCAATCTCACCGGTTTTGCAGATAACAAAGAGGTTAAATGTATGGTGTGGAATAAAGTAGTAAAACAATATGAAAACAATAGTAGTAGTGTGAAAACAGTAATTGCAGTGGTTGTATTATCAGTATGAGGAAATGGACCGGGGTTCACAGTTCACTAGTGGTGTATCTCCATAAAATATAGATAACATGTGTGGTGAACAGCTGGGCATGTGATAATATTGAAACATGCATGACATGATGATTACTATGTGATTCATGCGGGCATTACAACAATATACATAGACCGTTATCCAACTGCATCTATGACTAATAGTCCGCCCTCCGAATATCATCCGAACAAACATTGGGTATTAAGTTGCAAGTAACAGATAATCGCAGTAGCAAAGTGTGTAATGTAAATAATGTAAACAAATGTCCAATTTTTTTTATTAAGTTAAATTTTTTTTAAAACAAAGTAAACAACGCTGTTTTCTCCCTAATGGAAACCTCACATCCTCCATCCATCACGTTTCTATCACTCGAGTACATATGCAAAGGAGGCATGAAGCCACTATCGAGCATAAATACTCCCCCTTGGAGTCACTAGTATCTACTTGGCCAGAGCATCTACTAACAGCGGAGAGCATGCAAGATCATAAATAACATATACATGAAGATACCATGATAGATTGATAATCAATAGGCATATCATTCAACATTCAACGGATCCCAACAAACACAACATGTAGCATTACAATAAGATGATCTCGATGATGTGAGGCAGCTCACGAGATCTAAACATGAGGCATAAAGTGGAGAAGACAACCATCTAGCTACTACTATGGACCCATAGTCCAGGGATAAACTACTCACGCATCACTCAGGAGGCGGGCATGGTGGTGTAGAGCCCTTCGGTGATGGTGCCGGGGAGAACTCCAGAACCCTCCCGATCTCAGGTTGACAATGACGGCGACCTCGGGTGTTTTTCATGGAAAAGTGGGATATAATTAGGGTTAACGTATAGAGGGGAATAAATAGGTGAAAGGGAGATGGCGGTGGACGCTCTAGGGGCCCACACCACCCCCAGGCGCGGCCGGCCGGGGGGGGGGGGGGGCGCCGCCCTATGGTGTGGACCCCCTGTGGCCTCTCTCTAGACCTCTTCGGGACTCCATGGAACCTTCGGGAATTCTAAGACTTCCGGGCTTTTCCAATTCTGAGAATATTTCCTGAACAACTTTTCTGAAACTAAAAACAGGGAACTCGCTCTGTGACATCTTGTCAATAGGTTAGTCCCAGAAATCGATAAAAATGACATAAAGTGTATAGAAAACATGCAGCAAATAACATGAAACAACATGGAACATCAACAATTATAGATGCGTTTATGACGTATCATGGAGCCAATCGACTAATGATATATGGCGAATCCAACCTCATCGTGCAACAGATAATGAAGGAGTGTGATGCAATTGTAGACAACATGATCTTATACCGCGACATGTACAATGTACTCGAAGGAAGTTTCAAAGGTTGCGAGCTGCGACACACTACTCCATGTCTTTCTTCATAAGCACCTGAAAATCCTCAGGATGGTTCTTCTTGATTACTTTATAGCTTTGACGTTGTTCATATGTTAATTCCTCAAAAATTGTCGTGGTGCATTCGCTAGTGCTATACTTTGCATGGATAAATTGACCCCCCCAAGATGCTTTTAGCTTCTTTCGGCTATGCGCTACCAAAACTTTGTGGACCTGAAGGACAAAACTTGATCTTGAATTGTGTGTGTTCCCCTTCATGCCCCTTCTTATGCGCCTCCAAATCTTGTACATAAGCGAGATCATAGAGACCCAATCCACATGTGAGAGGAGTCGATGCTACATGAGCTCCTATTGATTTTTCACTTATTCGTCCATAACCACTACCAAAGTGTAGAGCCAAATTATGAATCTCACCATTTGCACATGAAGATGAAACATTAGTAACACAAGATGTCTCATATAATGTTTGAGGATAATTGCCAAATAGCTAGTTCTAGCATGTCCAATTTTCCTATATGTCGACATATTTAAATATGAACTAACATATTGCATGTTACTTGCCGATACATATAAAGCTGGAACACTCTCTTGTATGCTATTAAAATTTCTAGAATTGGGTGTTTTATATTTATTAAATGAACTCACTATGTTGTTCATTGGCATATGAATTTCTGCAGTTGCGATACATGGGAATTTGAGTATACATGTTGCACGTTGCCAAAATATAACGATTTGAATCATACATATTATTTGCATCGGCTCTTCCATATATTAAGAATTAGGGCTAGCCAATACCATACTCGTATATAAAGGTATAGCAACATTAACCATAAGAGAAATTTGCATCTACATATAGAGATTGAGGATTCATGATTGAACAGATAGTTGCGCAGCTAGAGGGGGGGGGGGGGGGTGAATAGGTGCTACGACAAATTTTAATTTTTCTTCAAATTATAGCTTGACACAAAGATAAATTCTCTAGATTATGCAACTAAGACGAATTTAATTATATGACAAGAACAACAAAAAATACAATACAAGCACAAAGTAAAGGAGAGGGAACGAGGTACCCGACAACGAAAGCACGAGGAGACACGGATGTATTCCCGAGTGCCTCCTTGTTATGGGAGTACGTCTCGTTTGAGAGGTGTGAGTTTTGCCATGAAGACCTACTCAACGCCACAAAGGCCTCACCATATTCAATGATGAAGCCCGCAACAAAGGCCTAGTCCACCTTACACTATTGATCCCCTTTGAGGCGGGAATCAAGTCCATTACAACGAGCTTGGGACTCCCAAGAATCACCATGAGTAGCAATGAAGTCTAGCTTTTCCAAAAAAGGAAACCCTACACAAGATCCCCTCAAGAAGATGAGGGGGAATGGAAAACCAGTTGGTGAAGACGTAGGTCAGGGCCTTCTCCTCCAATCCTCCGAAGATCAACAAGTTTGGTGGGAGGGATTGGGAGATCTAGCTTGGTGGGTGAGCTCAAACAATAGAGGAATCTATTCTGTATGAGCTAGCTGGAGGTTGAAGACAGGGAGGGGGTATTTATACCTCATGCATGTAAAATGCATAGATGAATTTTGCATATTTTCACATGGTTTTCTATTACATATTGCATCATATAAGGGTATAATTCAATGTTTTATAGTAATTTGGGGTTAAATTACAAAGTCCCCCAACTTTTATGGAATTAACCCTGCCTGTCAGAAACCCCGTTTTCTATATTTTTGACGTTTCAGCGGGCAAACTTCCGCGAAATCACCTGAAAATCTGCGGGGGTCATTTTCTTGGAAGGAGAAGACTAGCGGGCGAAGGATCCACGTGAATTGGGCAAGGAGGCCCAAAAGAGGACCCTCCAGTTCCTTCCATCTTCGACTTACCGACTCCGTCTTGACCTAAAACCGACTATAAAAGGTGTCCCCCGTACCCTTACGGAGGAGAGCGCCGCTGAAACACCGAAACAGAGACCTGGAGTTCCAGATTGGAGGGGAAAAAATCCGGCGGGGCGACGCCGGTGTGATCTCCTACCACTCCAACGACATCTCCATCGACATCTCCATGAAGAGGGAGTAGTCCACCCCAGGGCTATGGGTTTGTGGAAGTAGCACTTGCATCTCTCTCTCTCTATGTGCTTCACTAATTAGATCCGTATGAGCTACCACTACTAGAGATTTGCTTATAGCAGCATATCCTACCACAGGCGAACACGAAAGTAGACGCGCCTGGGCTAATTAGCGCAGGCGAACAACGGAGCGATGCGCCTGCGGTAAGTCCCTTACCCCAAGCGAACCAACTACGCAAGCGACTGGGGTAAAGTGTGGCAGGGCCACCCAACACCACACCCTGGCACTATTCGTTTACCCCAGGCGAATAGAGCAGATGTTCTCCTCTGGTATAACACATACCCCAGGAGAAAGCCGAATCTCTGCGCCTGGGGTAAGCCCTCGCTATTGCTGCAAAAAAATGAGAAAACCTTTAGGACCGGTTTGTGATACAAACCGGTTCTATAGGATCTGTCCCCTGGGCCCCTCTCTGCACAGCAAATGGCCGCAAGGCCTTTAGAACCGGTTTGTATCATAAACCGGTCCTAAAGGCCTTGAGGCCATTTGCGGCAGGGTGGGGGGCCCAGGGGACAGATCCTTTAGAACCGGTTTGTATCACAAACTAGTCCGAAAGGCCTTGAGGCCATTTGCGGCAGGGTGGGGGGCCCAGTGGACATATCCTTTTAGAACCGGTTTGTATCACAAACCGGTGCCAATGTGCTTAGATCAATGCTTTAGTATTCTAAGTGACCAGATCTCACCCGCACCCGCACCCACACGCACCCACACGCCGCCGCCGTCGCCATTGTCGAGGAGGAGCAGAGCAGGTCGTCGCCCACTCCGTCGTCGTCGTCGTTGTTGATCCAGGTCAGCCCCTCTCCCTCCCATCCCCCCTCCATCCCAGCCCACTCCGGCCCTCCCGTCGTCGTTGTGGATCCAGAGGATGTGCGCCTGCTCCTGGTGGCCGCGGTGCTCCCATCGTCGTGGATCCAGAGGAATGTTTGCTTTCTTTGAGCTCCAGGATTCAGTGCTCTTATCGGATCTTTGTAGTGCATTATATCTCCAACATTTAATTTTCAATAATGCGTATTTCCATGACAAATCAATGGTCTATGTCCCCAATTTAGGAACGTAAACGCAAAACTTAGGAACGAGAAAACAGAGGAAATCCATAGCAACGAGCGTTCGGATCGATAGCATGTTCTGGAGTTTTTTATTTGGCTAAGCACCCATCACTTTTGTCCCCATCTCATTTATCCTTTTTTCTATCTGCGTTCAAACCCCAGCATGCAATTAGAACACAGTAATCTGGTGGTACCACACACAACATTGTTTTTGGATATTCCAGTAAAGTAGATAGCTTTTGTGCATTTGTTTTGTGATAGGTAGGTGCTGCCATTTGTCTTTGTTTTGTGATAGCTATGCTCCTCTAACCTCTATGTGTACTTTCTTAATTTAATAGAACATGGCTTGCGAAGTATGTCGGTCCCGATGTGCCCAAGGACGATTCACCGGGACTTCTTTTATGCTTCAGCTCCACGACGGTGACGTTGATTCGTTGGTAATTAACAATTCTTTTTATGTTAACTTGTTCTTTCGTTTTACTATCTAGCTTGAGACTTGTGTTTCTTAACAAAAGATTCTTTATATTTCTTTTTTAGATTCTACCATGCAATATTCGCGAAGAGTTCAACGAGTTAGTTGGGAATAACGTGGATTTCAATGTTCACGGGATCACTTACATTCTTCGAGTGAAGAAAGAAAGAAAGAAGACCTACTTCTGCGGGGAACAACTGCAGGCTATCATCGCCAAGTACAATTTAAGCGGACGTGATTACATTCACTTCTCTATGGAAGGACCGCAACCTCGTATCAAAATTCTGTATATGGGCGGGATTGCGAGCGAGGATGGCGGGAGTGAGGAGGAAATTGGGAACACTGAGGATGATATGGACACTGAGGATGATATGGACGAGAAGGACCCATGGAAACATGTGGTGGTTGCTCAAAGAGCGAATCTTAGCGAGCTTGAGAAAGACCATGTCCTTCAGAGACTTGCCAAGATAGATAGCTACATCGGGTCCCCTTTCGTGCATCGCATCACCAACACTAACATCTCCAATGGACATCTCATGGTATGTTTTTTAACATTTTCTTATTCCTATAGTTGCTTATGTTATAATGTGGCCGGTATGTGACATTGTGCTTTTATTCTTTCTTGGAATTGTGTGTTCTAGAAAATACCTATGGCGGTAGCGGACAGTGCTGGCATGGAGCATAAAGGTACCATTGGAGTACGCCGTGGAGAATCAGGAAATGTCACCACAGTTCCGATCACCAAGGATAATGCTGATGGTCGCGTCATCCTCAACTCTCAAGCATGGAGGCCGTTCCATTCCGCAAGAGTTGGTATGGAGGCTGGCCGAGCTATTCTGATCACCATGAGGAATACTGACATCCCCAACTTGGACATGATGATGGTCATCCACTACATCAGCCCAAATTAGAACAAATAATCATTTTCATCTGACTAGCTAACTCCTGGATTTATTAATTAGTTGTATGGTTCTTTTCGAGACTATGTAATTTTGTTGAACTATGTGGTGATGATCGAGACTATGTGTTGATGATCGAAAATATTTCTGTTATAAAACTTAATTCTGTCATTTTGAGACTATGGTATATTTCTGTCATTTTGAGACTTATTTCTGTCATTTTCCTGTAATTCTGTTATTTTGATTTCTTTTATATTTTGATACAGCAAAACCATACCCCAGGCGAACAGAATACGGTACCCCAGGCGCATCTGTACCCCAGGCGCATCTGTACCCCAGGCGCACAATGCTTGTTCGCCACTGGTAAAAGTATTACCCCAGGCGCACAAGGCCTATTCGCCTGGGGTATGCCAACTTACCACAGGCGCATTTTACTATTCGCCTGGAGTAAGCCATTACCGCTGGCGATATGGTCCCAGGCGAACCGAAATGCGCCTGTGGTAGGCCTTTTCTGTTCGCCCGGGGTAAGCTTTTCCCTAGTAGTGTACCTCACATGATTACGGGCACCGTTGTAATTCCTATGTGGTGGATCTTTTCTATGAGTTATTGAATCTGAGATTGCAATTGTTTCTCTTGAGTTATTTGAGTAGATGTATCTTATGTACCCCGTTCTTATTTGCTAGCTTTGATCAATCTAGTTCTTGAGAGCGTGTGTGGGGTGATGGGTGCATTAGTTGGAGTAACGGGGGGGGGGGGGGTGGCTAGTGCTGTGAAAGTGACAGAAGTTCAGCGATCCACTTAGGTTTTGTTAAATCTTTCTTAGTTACCTCACTAGGGATAAAAAGGAGTACCTTGTTACCGGGGATTTAAAGTGACACTAATCAATCTCCATGACTAGATCTAGCAAGTTCTTACTTCAACTTCATGTCACATTGCTTAAATCTATACTCTGGTTTTTTCCTTTATCGAGGTGTTATGATTTATTTCGCATCTTGGTGGAGTATAAGATGGATCAATATGACCGTAGAGATCTCTATGCTAGGACGTGATGCCCATATGAAAGTATTCAATGTTAAACATGTTATTGTAATCTCACATGTAATTCTTTATGTCCACCGTCTACTTTATTTGAGAGAATGCAAGTGTGAAACCATGAACCCTGGTCCTATTTTAATTATAAGAAAACACTCTAGTTATTTTGCTGCAATTTACTTTACTTGCATCTCCAATTCGAATTTACATTATCTCCATCACCACTTGCATCACAAAAATACAAAAACAATCCATTGCATATTTATTTTCTCATTTGCATTTAGTAGTAGATTTATATATTGCACATTTACTTTCAGTTTTGCATTGCAATTTAGAAGTCTCACACCTTGTGCTTGACAACCACTTGGTGAGGTTGAGGGCACAAAATTCTCTACTTGTTTGCAGGATCCTGGAGGAAGCTTGGAAGACAACTGCTGAAATACTGGCTCCCCAAGAGTTCGATATAAACCCTCGAGTCACCCTCGTGGGGAAGAAGGCTTGCCACTAGCTACACACTCTGCACTTGGAGTCTCAACCTAGCCATCAAGCGTTTTTCTCGCGCCGTTGCCGGGGAGCCATAGGTGAAGGAGTTGTCCAAGGGAGCTCACAAGAAGTCTTCATCACCAACAAGGTGTGCAAACACCTAAGCTTGGAGAGGTTGCACCTACGTGAGTACCGTCCTTTCTATCTCCACCTTCTTTCAAGTAGATTGTTTTGTTTCTTGTCATGTTTTTGTTTTTGTTTTGTTTTTGTTTTTGTTTTTGTTTTGTCTTGCATATTTTATTTTAGTTTGCATTTTAGTTTTGCTTTTATTTATCTAGTTTATTTTAGTATTTCGAATTTTCCTAGTTATTTTACTTTTCAGTTTTGCATAAAAAATTAAAAACTACATAAAACTGTTAAAATGGGTGATAGAACTAAATTAAGTGACTACACAAATACACCCAATGACCAATTCATTGCTAGGCCAATTACTACACCTGAAATACAAGCTGAAAGCTATGCAGTAAGTCCTAGTTTATTGAATTTAATTACTAGAGAGCAATTTGGTGGTAGTGCTATGGAGGATGCCTCTATGCATCTTCATGATTTCATGGAAATATGTGATATGCAAAAATTTAAAAATGTGGAAAGTAGTGTTTTAAAACTGAAATTATTTCCTTTTTCACTTAGAGGAAAGGCTAAAGAATGGTTACTTTCACTACCTACATCTAGTATAAAGTCTTGGGATGATTTAAAAGAAGCTTTCATTAAGAAATATTATCCTCCCGTTAAAATTTTGCAAAATAGGAATAATATCCTCTCATTTAGGCAAAATGATAATGAACATGTAGCCATGGCATGGGATAGAATTAAATTAATGCTTAGAACATGCCCATCACATGGAGTAAATGAATGGACCATACTACACTCTTTTTATAATGGTCTAAACTACATGTTTAGAAATATACTTGATTCTGCTGCTGGAGGTGCCTTTATGACTAAAACTGTAGGTGAGGCTAAGAGCATATTACAAAATTATAGTCAATGGAATACTGAAAGAGCACCCAATCCCACTAAGAAAATAAACTCAATTGAAAAAACCAATGATTTGTCTTCTAAAATGGACACTATTCTTGCTTTTATTAATAAACAAAATATGGAGAATGTGCCTTTGCAGGAGCTAGTTGGTAGTAGTTCTGAAAGTGTGGATGTTAATTTTATTAGGAATTATGGTAGCAATGGTTTTGGTAATGCTTACAATTCATATAGTAAACCTCCTTATGTGCCAAATAAACCTTTTGTTCCATATCCTAATGCTAATGAAAATAAGTGGAAGCCTTCTAGTGAAATTTCTGAATCTAATAAATTGCTTATGGAACAAGTTGCTAGTCACAATGCTATGATACATGAGTTAAATAAGTCTATTGCATCCATTAGTACTGATATTAAAGGATTGCAACTTCAATCTTCGAATTTAGATAAAGCATTGTCAAAATTAGCTGATAATCAAGCAACTCTATTAAGCATGTCAGCAGGAAAGCCACAAGCACAACCTAGTGTAGGAATGAATTCTATTACTATTGCTGCTCCTATTATTTAAAATATTGATCATATTGCTGAGAATACAAGTGAGCATGTCCCTACTAGCTTAGAAGAAACTTTGAATGAAATAGTAATGTACCCTAAATATTTACTTCCATATATGTCTTATCTTGCTAGCAAAGATGAAATTAGTCCTCATGAATCAAGCATGCTAGATAAATTAGAGAGTAGAGTAGAGGAAATTATTTTTCTTACTGAAATTAATGATCCATTGCTTGATTTAGAAAAAAGTAGCTTGCAAGAACTTATTGCTACTCTACAAAAAATTTGCTAGTGATCCCACTATAAATGTTAATCAACCTGGCTTTGGATCTTATATTGCTAATCATGTCTTGCAAGAAAAAATTGCTAGGTACAGGAATGAGGACATGATACCTCCTAAGCTTGGGGATGCATGGATCCCCAAGGTGCTAGTTTCAATTGGAAAAGAAATTCACCATGCTATGTTAGATCTAGGTTCTAGTGTATCGGTACTCTCTAAAGAATTATATGAATTGCTAGAACTAGAAAATTTAGAAAAGTATTCAAGTGAATTTTTCCTTGTTGATAACTCTACTGAACATGCTGTAGGACAAGTAAAAGATGTTATTATTGAATTGCACATGACTTTTGTACCCGTTGATTTCATTATTATGGATGTGGGGGATAAATCCCCTAGTCCTATTATTTTGGGTAGACCTTTTCTTCGTACTACAGGTGCAATCATAGACTCCAAGGAAGGGAATGTCAAGTTTCAGTTCCCTCACAAGAAAAGCATGGAGCAATTCCCAAGGAAGAGGGGCACGCTCAAGAACGGCTCCCTCATGAGCTTTATCCATCTTGATTATCAAGTAAGTAAACCCTAGCTATATGGCTATAAAGAAAGCGCTTTACGGGAGGCAACCCGGTTGTTTTTGTTTGGATTTTCCTAGTGTCCTCTTGCTGTCTCAAGAGATTAGTTTTTTTGTTTTAATTATGGAGTTTTAAATAAAGATTCAATTCAAACCCATTTGGACTTATAAGTTGCTATTCTAGTGCAAGAAATTTCTGTTTCAGCACGAGTCTGCTCACCGTATGATTTTACGTTTTTTATTGGTATGTCGGATTGAGCTAATTTTTCATATGTTCTGCAACTTTTCGTCCTCTGTAAGCACGAAAATTGGCTTAATGTTTTGACGAGTCTACCTTAGGTAAGAACGTTTGTTTTGCTGCTGTTGCTTTTCTGGAAAGATTCTGCCTTCTTTTGTTTTATGCACTCTTTGGGCTTGGGAATCGAATTCCATGATTGTTTCAAGCAAGAGAGTGAACATACAACATAATGAACCTTATTGTGTATCTAGTGGAGCATTTGATTTGGAATTTTGCACAGCAAGCATGTGATTTGTTTGTCCTTGCTAATCTCACCCCACAGAAAAAGAATGAGAGAAACATGTTTTGTGAAGTTTTTTCACAGGGAATAGAGGAGCTGCGCCTCAAGACATCCAAGAATGGTGAAATACATAAGCTTGGGGATGTGATGAACACCCCACTGGAGATACACTCTTTTGGTTAGCACACGTCTACTTTCTGTTTTTTTAAGCAAAGCATTTATCGTAGAGACTTGAAGTGTCTAGTTTTTGTTTTTATTTTTGTATTGATAAGACCACCACCATCATTTTACATGAGATTTAGCTACTGGAGTTTGGGTTGGGAATGTATTGGATGCTAGTATTATGACTTTGAATAGGGATGCCATGGTTGATTTGAAGAGCTACATATGTTTGCATGATTTATATGCTTTTTATGTGTAGAAATTTGCAATAATGTTGTCTTGAGCTATCTCTTATTCATGTCCTTGATGTTAATTTCTGGTTTATTTAGTTTGTCATGAAATGAGTAGTTCTATGGACATATGCATGCATAGTAGCTGGTCAACTATCTCCCTCTTGCTAGCCCAAAAATTTAAAAATTCCAACAAGTAAAAACTTGTTTCCAACACTCCTTAGCCAAGTATTTCCAGTGAGTCCACCATATCTTCCCATTAGCTTCATTGCTATTCCGAGTATGTTCACCATGTTATTGTGTTATTTATGTTCTAAATTAAGATATTCACTTTATTAATTGTCATGGGTTGAACTTGGGATAGGACTCTCACGAACTTTTGAAGGCACACTTTACTTTTTATGCATCTAATAAACATGACCCAATAATGGGAGCCACAAGTTTTGCGTTTGACAAGTGTGTGGTTGGGAGCTAGCTATAAACGTGTATCACCGGAAAGCTTTCAACATTGCACAAAAAAATTTACATTTGGCTGATATCATGTACTTTTGTTTTTATACTCCTGCCATGCCGAAATGAAATAGAGGAATAGTAAGTTTTGATGAGTAAGTATCTATATGACTAGAGAAACGCATTGGGCCACTAACCCAAGCCATGCTTTATCATGGTGGAAATTTACTTACAGCTTGAGTGACTCTACAACACATCCTATAATAAAATAAGAAGCTATGCATAATAGTGAATGAAAATAAAAAGGATGATGAGTCTACCCCGTTTGTTCATCTTGTCATTGTAACATGGGCTTGTTTCCATGTCATGGGGCAAGAGGTACCTCTTTGCGGTTCTCTATGATGTCATTAATACTTATTATGATTGTACAAAGCTTATTAGGAATCTTAAGTTGAGTAATCATGGAGTAGGTTTTCACACTCACGGGGCATGAGGCTTTCAACCACCTTGTCATTCTCATTACTTCAATACTCACAATTTTAAGATGCTAGTGATAAAGGGGCAATGAGAGTCCTAGATCAATGTATACCACATTTAGTAATTTTAGTTGAATAATTTAGAGGCTAACTAATACTTGATCATGTTTTACCTCTACTCAATTTTCTCCAAAGTGTCCACCATATTTTCTATTCTCCATTCTGCTATTCTTTGACCAATATAGGATTTTATTTTTCATTTTGTGTATGCATTTGGTCCATAGTGCTTTTATTTCATTATACACTTTGTGAACTTTCATGAAGCATCTTTGCTTGCATATTTGATATTTCTTACAACATGAATTGTATATTTCTACTCATTTCTAGTATTAATCATTTGATTATATGTAGCATGAATAATCCTCCTTGATATCCCATGATTGTTTCAATATGAAAAACCCATCTTAGTTTTATCACCTTCATACTCGAGGACGAGCATGGGTTAAGCTTGGGGATGTTGATGCATGTAAAATGCATAGATGAATTTTGCATATTTTCACATGGTTTTCTATTACATATTGAATCATATAAGGGTATAATTCAATGTTTTATAGTATTTTGGGGTTAAATTACAAAGTCCCGCAACTTTTATGGAATTAACCCTGCCTGTCAGAAACCCCGTTTTCTATATTTTTGACGTTTCAGGGGGCAAACTTCCGCGAAATCACCTGAAAATCTGCGGGGGTCATTTTCTTGGAAGGAAAAGACTTGCAGGCGAAGGATCCACGATAATTGGGCAAGGAGGCCCAAAAGAGGACCCTCCACGCGGCCAGATTCCTTGGCCGTGTGAGATGCCCCCTTTTGCCCCCTGTGGCCCCAATTCCTTCCATCTTCGACTTGCCGACTCCGTCTTAACCTAAAACGACTATAAAAAGGGTCTCCCGTACCCTTACGGAGGAGAGCGCCGCCGAAACACCGAAACAGAGACCTGGAGTTCCAGATTGGAGGGGGAAAACTCCGGCGGGGCGCCGCCGGTGTGATCTCCTACCCCTCCAACGGCATCTCCATCGACATCTCCATGAAGAGGGAGCAGTCCACCCTAGGGCTATGGGTTTGTGGAAGTAGCACTTGTATCTCTCTCTCTATGTGCTTCACTAATTAGATCTGTATGAGCAAGGAACCGGGTAAAGTGGTTAACTATGAGCCGACCATAGATCTAGAAACCTGGTTGAGCAGGTATACGATGGCCATGTCAATTCGTAACGCATCTGAAAATCTTCAAGACAAATTTATGTACTTAATGATGTCAGAGGGAGCAGCAAAGTTGTGGTTCAATAACTTACCCGAAAGGTCCGTCAATTCATGGAGTGAGTTGAAAACTGCATTCATCAAGCACTTTCATGGAACGTGTAGGAAGCTATTTACGATCGATGATCTAGAACGATGTGTCCATAAGAAGGGAGAGTCGGCGCGCAGTTGGGTGCGCCGGGTTATGGAAATACTCCACTCGTCCACGGATATTCAACCAAAGGATGCATTACAAGCTATGGCGAAAACATGCAAGTATATACCCTTAGTGCAAAAGCCGACACGCATGAAATCTAGTCGGCACGCTTCAGAGGTTACAATGGGAGAGGTTATGGACGCGTGCAACAAGCATGCCGCCACAGATACCACAAAGGAGGATGTTGATGATAAGAAATCAAAAGCCAACACGAGCAACAGTGGAAGACCCGGCAATGGAACTGCGCCGGGTAACAATGGAGGAAATAATGGAAATAACCAGCACAAGCGCCCGTATGAGGGAAATTCCGAGTTTGTAGCCAATACCGAAGCCGGGTTTGCAGAACCCAGAGCAGAGGGAAATTTCAACGGAGGAAATTTTAATGGAGGAAATTACCAAGGACCACCAAGGTCGGCTAATCATCTAGAGGCCTTCAAGATGTCGTGTCCGCGACATAGTAGGAACGGCAGGCCGGCTAATCATTCATTGGAGCAGTGCGTGGATCTACAAAGATGGAAGAATGAGGAAATAAATAAGGCCATGCGAGGTGCAGGCCGGGGAGGAGGACCGGGTCCGGGTGGAAACCCGGGCAACGGCCCACCCCCAGCAGGCAACCCAGGAGGTGGTAATCCGGGTAATAATCAGGGAGGTGCTGGAGGTTTCCAAGTTAACCCCAAGCAGTTGGGGCAGTACCACGTTCACACTACAGGAACTTCCAGCAAAAGATAGAAAGATACTCAAAAGAGCAGTAAAATCGGTTTCTTCAGCTGTTCCGAGATACTTGAGATGGTCGGATCAAGAGGTAACATGGAGCAGAAGGGATCACCCGGAAACAATAGAGCATCCGGGTGTTTTAGCTTTAGTGGTTGCACCACAGGTCAACGGTTACAAGCTAAAAAAGGTTTTGATGGATGGCGGAAGTAGCATCAATATCTTATATTGGGAAACTTTCTTACGCATGGGTCTCAAGGATTCCCAGTTACAGAAAAGTTCTATAGTTTTTCATGGGATCGTGTCGGGTCACTCGGCATTCCCTGAAGGAAAGATAACATTAGAAGTTGCATTTGGAGAATCAAAGGATAACTTCCGAGTGTAGTGGCTTACGTTCGAGGTGGTAAAATTGCGCAGCCCTTATCACGCGCTGTTTGGAAGGCCGGATTACGCCAAGTTCATGGCCAGGCCGTGTTACGTATACCTACAGCTAAAGATCCCGGGTCCCAAGAAAACCATTACTATACATGGTAACCGGGTTATAGCAGTTGAGTGTGACGAAGGAGACGCGGCAATGGCAGAACATGCTTGCAGGAAGAAAGAACTCAAGTATTACCGGTCCCAAGTAGATTCGGATGACAGAACAACATTGAAGAGACCGAATACGGAGGACGAGAGAGCAAAATTCAAAGCAGCACAGGACACCAAGATGGTGGCTTTTGTCGAAGGTGATCCCTCCAAGCAATATGCTATAGGATCTAACCTAGACAATAAGAAGGAAGAAGCACTCGTAGAGTTCATTCGTGCAAATCAAGACATTTTTGCTTGGACGCCTAGCGATATGTCGGGTATACCTACCGAGTTAGCCGAGTACAGTTTGCATGTTGATCCCAAGTCTTGGCCCGTGAAGCAGGGCCTGAGAAAAATGAATGAGGAGAGGAGAAAAGCTATAGGAGCAGAAATAGCTCGGCTACTTGCGGCCGGCTTTATCATGGAGGTCTTTCACCCGGATTGGTTGGCAAATCCGGTTCTAGTAATGAAAAAGAGTAACGAGTGGAGGATGTGCATAGATTACACGAGTCTCAACAAACATTGCCCAAAGGATCCGTTTTCCCTTCCAAGGATAGATCAGATTATAGATGGAGTGGCTGGAAGTGACCTACTATGTTCCCTAGACGCCTATTCCGGGTATCATCAGATCAAGCTCAAGAAGGAAGATTGGGAGAAAACATCGTTTATAACCCCCTTTGGAGCTTTCTGTTACAAAACCATGACTTTTGGACTGAAAAACACTGGTGAAACGTACCAACGGTGCATTCAGAAGTGTTTTGAGGATCAGATTGGGCGCAACGTTCATGCCTATGTTGACGATGTGGTGATCAAAACAAGGAAGGCAGAAACATTCATTGATGACCTAAAGGAAACGTTCAGGAATCTGAGAAGATATCAGATGAAGCTTAACCCCACAAAGTGTGTATTTGGAGTTCCAGCAGGAAAATTACTCGGTTTCATTGTTTCCGAGAGAGGAATTGAGGCAAACCCGGACAAAATCAAAGCTATCCAGAGTCTGAAAAACCCGGAAAGCCTGAAACATGTTCAAAAACTTACAGGATGTGTAGCAGCATTAAGCCGGTTTATATCCAGGCTTGGAGAGAAGGCGATACCGTTATACCGGCTCTTGAGGAAAACCGACAAATTTGTTTGGGACCAAGAGGCGGATGAGGCGTTCGAAGCACTAAAAAAGCAGTTATCTGAGGCACCGGTTCTGGCAGCTCCGGGTCCTAAGGAGGCCATGTTACTATACGTTTCGGCCGGGCCCCGGGCGGTCAGTGCAGTGGTTGTTGTTGACGCGAAGAGGATGGAAAAGATCACCCGGTACAGAGGCTGGTTTATTATGTGAGCGAGGTACTATCGGAAGCAAAGCAGCGTTACCCACATTGGCAGGAGTTAGTTTTCGAGGTCTTCATGGCCAGCCGGAAATTGAAACCATATTTTCAGGAACACCCCATAACAGTGGTTAGCTCTATACCAATGACAGATATTATCAGAAATTCTGACGCGACAGGTAGAATAGCCAAGTGGGCCATCGAGATGGGAGATTATCACATCAACTACGAGCCCAGGTCTGCAATCAAATCTCAAGCTTTAGTTGATTTTATCAATGATTGGACTCACACAAGCATGCCCACAATGATACCAAGTTCCCAGTCTTGGGTGATGCACTTCGATGGTTCTAAGCAGTACGAGGGATCAGGAGCTGGGGTGGTACTCACATCACCCAAAGGAGACAAACTGAGCTACGTGTTGCAAATTCACTTCGATTGCTCCAACAACGTGGCCGAGTATGAGGCATTATTACATGGATTGAGAGTAGCAAAAGAGATGAACATCAGGCGAATACGATGCTATGGAGATTCGGATCTTGTGGTACAACAGGTCTCCGGAACTTGGGATAGAAAAGAGGCAACAATGGCGGTATATCGCAGAGAGGTGGACAGGGTTGCCGGGTCTTTTTCTGGGTATGAGGTGGAACATAATGACAGACGAAAGAACGAGGCAGCAGATGCGCTCGCAAGAGTCGGCTCGCGCAGAGAGCCGGTTCCACCCAACGTTTTCCTGGACGAGTTATGGCGACCATGTGTTAAAACCGAGTCTGAGGAAGAAGTGGCTAACCAAGACCCGGATTTGGAGCTCGTGGCCACAGTACGTGCTGTTCCCGAGTGGACAGAGCCGTTTTTGGCTTACCTATCACGGGGCGAGTCACCACCACAGGAAGTTTTAGCAAGGCAAATTCTGAGACTAGCAAAGGGTTATTCTATTATCAATAGGGAGTTGTATAAAAGAAGTGCAGCAGGAGTCTTTTTGCGCTGTGTAGCACCAGAAGAAGGCCGACAGATTTTGAAGGAGATCCATGAAGGTGATTGTGGGCATCATACCTCCACAAGATCCCTCGTGGCCAAAGCATATCGACACGGTTTCTTCTGGCTCACGGCCTTAGCAGACGCGGAGCGCTTTGTAGCAAGGTGCGATGGATGTCAAAGGTACGCTCGCCAAACCCATGTCCTGGCTATGGAGTTGCGAACAATCCCGCTAACATGGCCGTTTGCTGTTTGGGGTATGGATATAGTGGGCCCCTTCCACATGTCACCTTGCAAAAAGACTCATCTTTTGGTAGCTATCGATAAATTTACTAAGTGGGTTGAAGTTATGCCAGTCACCAATTGCGAAGCAGTCATAGCAGTTAAGTTCCTGAAAAGGATTAACTACCGGTTTGGATACCCTCACAGCATAATAACGGACAATGGAACCAACATGTCCTTAGGTGAGATGGAGAAATTCAGTGGAAACAATGGCATCCGCCTTGACATAGCCTCGGTGGCCAATCCACAAGCCAATGGACAGGTGGAGACGGCAAATCAGGAGTTACTTCGTGGATTAAAACCACGGCTACAAGTCCCGTGCATCCGAGATGCTGGAGCATGGGTTGAGGAGTTACCATCAGTAGTTTGGGGAATTAACACTACACCTAACAGATCTACTCACATGACCCCGTTTTTCATGGTTTACGGTGCAGAGGCAGTATTACCGAGTGATATTATTCATGACTCGCCCCGAGTGTCGGCTTACGTTGAGGTGGAGAACGAGAAGACCCGGCAGGATGCCGTGGATATGCTAGAAGAACACAGAGAACAAGCCTTGGAGAGATCAGCCATATATCAGCAGGATCTGAGGAGATACCATAGTCGGCGAGTCAAAACCCGGGTCTTCCAGGAAGGGGACCTGGTGTTGCGCTTGGTACAATCAAAGGA
This sequence comes from Alopecurus myosuroides, assembly GCA_028641055.1. Taxonomy (NCBI): domain Eukaryota; kingdom Viridiplantae; phylum Streptophyta; class Magnoliopsida; order Poales; family Poaceae; genus Alopecurus; species Alopecurus myosuroides. The sequence continues at coordinate 31,818,239 of CM054057.1, forward strand.
AGGAAAACACAAGCTATCTCCACCATGGGAAGGACCGTTCATCATGAGCCGTAATTTGCACAACAGATCATATTACTTGATAGATGCAAGGGAAGAGTCGGATACTGTCAATGACACCGCTCACACCACTTCATCTATGCAAGAGAGGGAAAGACCATGGAACGTGGCTCAGCTACGTCCCTACTACACCTAGAATAGACTAGGTTTACAAGTGGAATTACACGATGTAGCAGGCAGCAGGTTTCAGACGCACTCTTTTCCTATCCAGGGTACCTAAGGGGACTGAGGATTTTTAATGAGGCGGCTTGCTGACCTAACTTTTCTCATATCAATAAAGATATGGTTAAACTATGATATTGTTTCTTTCTTGTTTGTTTCTGTTAAGTTCTTATATTTCTGTTTTTACTCTCTGTTTTTTACATTATCAGGTAAGTTTTATTTGTTTGCTCGTGGTACATTAGTTTTATATATTTCCTAAAAATCGCATATATAGGTCTTGGGGACTGATTGCTTGAATAGCACAGTTGCAAACTCAAAGACCCGGCCATGATGCCATTAAGTTATAAGGACCGATTACTTGCAATAAGTACGGTTACAATCTTATAACCGGACAATAGAGCCAAGTTTTCTGATTTCTCTTGTTTAAGCTCGATGTGACTCACAAAAATGTGGCATGCTTTGCGAACGTGTAATCACAATCAGTCATGATGCCCAATGGGACTTGCCTGACCCTGTTTTTATAAAGTTGTAGCAGCATTGAATATCCACACGAAAGCCGGCTTACAACAAAGAGGATCAAAAGGGTCATCCAAACCACAAGTTATGCAGAGTACAAGGTTAACAGCCGGAAACTCACAGTATATTAAGCATAACTTCAAACCTACGCGAGTAACTCTATGTTTGGGCCTTAGTGGAAACAATTTTCTTTCTTGAAAACTACAAATCCCTAGATTCGGAAATTCGGGCCTTGGGGACTTGGGAATTTGAGAAAAGCAACAAATTGTTTAGCTATTAAGCTCAAAAACCCAAAAATCCGAGTCTTGGGGACTTGGGGACTTAAGAAATAAAGTCCACTTGTCAAAATCCCTGAGACCCGGAAATCGAGTCTCACAAAAGGAAAAAAAAGCGAAAATCGGAAAAGCAGCAGCAAAAGCTAAAAACTATGAGATAACATATCAAGGTGAGGGGCTAGAAGGGCCACCAAAAGCTATTAAAGTTTAAATGTATTACAAACCGAGGAAATTGTATCGAAAAGTGCATAGGCGCACTAGTAAAAGAATAAATGTATTAGGCATATTACATAATGCCCATTGGCCGAATAAGTGTTTCAGGCGATAAAAAGTGAAACTTTACTCGGCATCCCTGGCCAAGTCATCGACATTGTCCTTGGCAGCCGGGTCTTTGACTTGCTCGCTGGTGGTCCTCCCAGCTCCCATATCCGGGTTAGCAGCAGTATCGGCACGGGCTGGAGGAGGGACAACCGGAGTAGAGGAGGAAGGCATAGTATCGGCCTCAGCTTTCTTCTTGGCAGCTTACTCCTTGTACCGGGCCAACATGTCAAAGGGCTTAGGGAGATCCGAGGGAACTAGCTTGTCATTGGCATCATACGGTGGAGTGATCTTGCTTACATCTAGTTTGTCGGCTATTAAGCTGGCCGGGTGACGCACCTGAGCATGAATGGCTTTGTAGTCGTTACCAGTGAACTTGGAGCCGTCGTTGTTGAACTCGGGAAACCTGCCCACGAGCTTTGCCGGCTCAAGCCTAGGAAAATAGGCCTTGGCCAGAGCAAGCCCCCGGGTTACCCCAATCCGGCACGCTGAACGCTTCCAGTGGCCGATCAGGCGGGGATAGTAGAACATGCATCAAGCATATCGTTCAAACCACATTATCCTTCACCCGGCCACTTCAGAGCCTCCAAAGTCCACTTGGTGCCGATAGTGAATTGCGGGATTACAGCCTTCAGCGTCTTCAGCTTTTCAATGTCATCTTCATCAGGGGCCTCCTCACCCGGACCTGCAGAGCAACAGAAAAGTTAAAGCAATAAAATCCGGGTATCTTGCGGAATAAGAAATCCGGGTTATAGTCAGTAAGTTAGAAATTTTTACCAAGTAGAGAGCGATAAGTATCGGCAATCTGGGCTGAAATTTTCTTCAGCGCACCCTCAGCAGTTTGGTACCTCTTCTTGTACTTATTCACGTACTTGTCAAGGTTCTTCACCTCAGTCTCCAGTTCTTCACGCAATTTTCTCTCGGCCTGGAGGAGCAGGTTGGTTTTGGCCAACACTCCTCAGACCGGGTCACGTGTGCCTGTGAAAAAAGGAATAGGAAAGGTCAGTCGGATATAAGATAAAGCCGGGTATGAGAATTATACAGTTATGAAAGTACCGAGTAAACTTTGCATAGTTCACTCGGAACTTGGGGACTAGATGAATACACAAGCAACATTGATTAAGATTACCTGGTGCTCAGCGGCCATGGCTTCAAGAATATCCCTTTTGTTGGTCTTCAGGGCGAAGAGCTCATCTAGCATTCCTTCATACGTGAGATCGCCGAGTCTCGGCCTGGAGGAGCTGGGGTTCTGGTTACCCGGAGGCGGGGTCCTTTCCTGCTTGGGGGAGGATATCCGGGTTGCCTGGGTATTAGGAGTGGGGTCACCCCTCTGCGTGCCCAGGATCTCGACATCCTCATCCCCGGTTCTGTACGAGGGAATGGGATACTCGGCCTCCTACTCGGTCGGGTCTTTCAGTAGGTCTTCTTCTTTTTCTTCTTCTTCTTCTATACCGCCAGCCGCAGCCTTCATAGCATCTTCCGGGTCCTCCATAGCCGGGTTATCCACGTCCATATCCTCCGGGTCACTGCTCGTGACCTTGGCTCTGAGAAACAGAAAAATAACAGTTAGTATATGTAGAATGAAAAATATGGAAAGAGCTAGTGTATCGAGTAGCAAGAAAAGTAACTTACCCGGTGTTCACAATGAAATATGGTGGGAGATTGTTGCTAGACCCGGAAGAAGCTGATAAAGAGTCGGAAAGTGAGACCCAGAATTGTCTGGCTAGTGGATGATTTGGAGAAGGATATCTTTGGGGAGAGTGGGAAGAATGAGTTTGGGGAATACCGGCTCGGCGAGCGGGGGATGAAGGGATGCCCGGGTGAAGAAGATCGTCACCCGGAGAATTCCGGGTTACCCTACGCTTGACTGGGGCGGGTTCCTTCAAGTGTGATGAATCGATCAAACATTGGTTAAGTTCGCACATGTTAGCGTACGAATATGGTTTGGAGGCAATAGAGGAGTAAGGCACCTTGAACACAACTCCCCGGGTCTTCCTCTTTGCTCCAACCTCAATCTCTGGCTCAGCCTCGCTCTCGTCCGACTGAGTGTCCTCCTTATCCTCTAGCCCTGGTAAGCATAGCATATTGTTGGAAAAAGGGAAAAAGTTGGTCGGAATAAGTTAACAGAAAAGGAAATGAGTGAGACTCGGATTTTACCTTCATCAGAGTCAACCGGCTCCTCGTCCTCTTCCGAGTTTTTGGAAGGAGGAGGGGTAACTATCTTCCAGAAAGCATCGTCCTCCTAAGAGAGAAACACAGTGACAAAGGTTAGTGATTGTGCGAAAGAAAACATTAGTCGGATAAAGGGGTGATAACCGGTTCTTACTGCTGGAGCCGGGTTATCACGTGTGAAGGGGTCCAGACCGACTATGTTCCGGATCACCTCCAGCTTCTCGGCCAAGAAATTTTTCATGATCTTGTTCGCGTCCGAGGCCGGGTAATTCCTCAACGAATAACGAAGAAAATCGGTGACGTGCCCAGAATAGCCGCACATGAGTTTGGGCCGGACACTGTTGGGTTGAATCCGGTAAGTTACCCAGGTTTTGATTAGATTGAGCCCAAGAAGACCTTGGGCCGACAATACGGCTAATTTATGGAGGAGAGGCTGGATAGATTGCCTCTCGGCCTCAGGAGCAAAGGAGTTGAAACTATCCGACAGACTGAGGATGTCATCGGTGAAACCCGGAAGTGGCTTTTCGCCGGCTGAAGAAGTATCTTGGCAGTAAAAATAAGTCTTCTGCCAATGTTTGACGTGAGAACTGAGACCCAGAGTCGGCATGAGGGAATTTTTCCGCCTCTGGATGGAGACCCCTCCACAAACTAGGAGGGCCCCATCACCGCTCTCTCGGCACGGCTTACATTGGAAGAGTTCGAGGAAAAGAGCTAAATTTGGAGGAACGCATAGATACAATTCACACAAGACTATGAAGTGAGTGATGTTGAGCATGGAGTTGGGGCCAATGTCGAATACCCGGAGCTTGTAGTGGTCTAGGAGCTCGCGGAAGAAAGGGTGACCCGGGGGGCGGAAACCCCGGATCACATGTTCGACGAAAACCACCACCTCATCAAGACCCGGAGAAGGCCGAGTCTCCTCCCCAGGTACCCTCCAGTGGATATCCTCCCGGGCGGGCAGAACACCCGACTCCGTGAGCTCGTCAAGCTTAGCTTTGGTCACGGTCGATCTCGCCCAGTTGGCGGAGATCGATTGACTCGGCTTTTCTTTGCCGGTCGGGTGTTTCCCCTTCAGCTTAGCGCTGGCCTTAGGTGCCATGTGTGTGATCTAAAAAAGAGCTAAATGCAGAGTATGAATAACGAGAGACCCGCAAATTACAGCTACCCGACTTAGTGGAAATTACTTGCAAAAATGTTGGCAAATTGGATCTAGTCAAGAACATATACAGGAAAAATTCGCGATTGCAAGTGGTGAAGATGTGCTGAGAGCTGCACACTTGGATTTAAACTAAGCATTAGACATGGAAAAGCAAGGTATGGCGTATTCAGCTAGTAAGAAATGGTGGAGAGTTAGAAAGTGAGATTGGATCCCATCTGTTCGCACGAAATCGAGATCTATATCTAGGGGATTGAGGAACTTACGGGTTGAATCAAGATGGAGTGCGCGGCGGAGGCGGAGAGCTCGACGGAGGTAGCCTCGTGGGATCTCTGGCGGCGAGTTCGAGGGCGCTGCGACGGGAATCGATGGCGGAGTTGCGGGCGCGGGAGATGGCGCCCGGGCGGCGGCGGGGCGATTCCGGTGGCGGCTGCGCGGGCGGCGGCGTGGAGCTGCTCGTACGGGCTCGAGCTCGAGTTCGTGAGCGCCTAGGCGAAGTGGAAACAAAAGGGCAAGGGGAGGAATGGCTAGTAGATCTAAAGGGTGACCCCTGGGTGCCTATTTATAAGTGCGGGGGGGGGGGGGGGGGGGGAGAACCCTAGGTTTGGGCGGCAAGTGACAGAATTTCGGAAAAAAGTTATTCGGCTGGATTTTTTGGGATAAGCATCAAAATGCCCGTTACGGGATATCCGGAAGAAGATTAAAACAGATTGCGAGCGTGATATTCGGACTAATTGGCAAGCGGTGCGAGCCCGGGTCTTACTGCATTTTCTCGGAGTGTTCACCCGGGAAAACGATGTTTGACTCGGGAAAAAACCGGGTTACTATATGGACCACCTACAGAGCAAGGCCTAGCTATTATCAAAGCACTCTAACCCGGTATTTTATGGACTTGTATGTTTATTGTTTTGCAGGGAATAGCGTGCGCTTCATGGTTGATCCCGCGAAGCCCAGGCTATTCTGGGGACTACTGATGGAGGGATGATAACCCGGTAGGCTAACGTCAAGGTGTAACCCGGCCCAAAGGGAATCACGCAAGACCCGGCTCAAGGAAGAGGACTTTCTAGAAGGCCCAAGAAGGAGCGTAGGCCTTGTAACCCGGCTTTTTGGGGTTACTATTAGGAAACTTAGGGTTTGTGTGCGGTTTCCGGGTAGGATTCCGAGTGTGGCTTGTACAGGAAGCCAGGGTTAGGAAAAGGGAGTTTTACCAGATATTCGAGTATCCCTGTAATACGAGAGTTGATATTGTAACCCTAGATCGGAGACTCGGCGACTTGACTGCCAGAGCTACCAGATCGATTGATAGCATGATTTCCCCTGAGCTAAACCCTCTCCCAAACACCAGAGTCGAATTGCCTCAAGATAAATTACCCCCGGTAACGTCTGCCGTGATTATCCCACGACATGCCTCACATGATTACGGGCACCGTTGTAATTCCTATGTGGTGGATCTTTTCTATGAGTTACTGAATCTGAGTTTGCAATTGTTTCTCTTGAGTTATTTGAGTAGATGTATCTTATGTACCATGTTCTTATTTGCTAGCTTTGATCAATCTAGTTCTTGAGAGCGTGTGTGGGGTGATGGGTGCATTAGTTGGAGTAACGGGGGGTGGCTAGTGCTGTGAAAGTGACAGAAGTTCAACGATCCACTTAGGTTTTGTTAAACCTTTCTTAGTTACCTCACTAGGGATAAAAAGGAGTACCTTGTTACCGGGGATTTGAAGTGACACTAATCAATCTCCATGACTAGATCTAGCAAGTTCTTACTTCAACTTCATGTCACATTGCTTAAAGCTATACTCTGGTTTTTCCTTAATTATTGAGGTGTTATGATTTATTTCGCATCTTGGTGGAGTATAAGAGGGATCAATATGACCGTAGAGATCTCTATGCTAGGACGTGATTCCCATATGAAAGTACTCAATGTTAAACATGTTATTGTATTCTCACATGTAATTTTTTATGTCCACCGTCTACTTTATTTGAGAGAATGCAAGTGTGAAACCATGAACCCCGGTCCTATTTTAATTATAAGAAAACACTCTAGTTACTTTGCTGCAATTTACTTTACTTGCACTTCACTTTACTGGCATCTCCAATTCGAATTTACATTATCTCCATCACCACTTGCATCACAAAAATACAAAAACAATCCATTGCATATTTATTTTCTCATTTGCATTTAGTAGTAGATTTAATTATTGCACATTTACTTTCAGTTTTGCATTGCAATTTAGAAGTCTCACACCTTGTGCTTGACAACCACTTGGTGAGATTGAGGGCACAAAATTCTCTACTTGTTTGCAGGATCCTGGAGGAAGCTTGGAAGACAACTGCTGAAATACT